>SEYY01009588.1:12500-25229 GCA_009176605.1 Armadillidium nasatum | reverse complement strand
TTTAGCTTTAGACTAAACCCTTTCAGAAGAGAGGAGGGCCGGAGCCCCCCCCAAATGTGGGAACAGTACTCCATACAAGGGGAATTAAGACCCTTATATTTTGGAGTAACTGTTCAGAAGGAAAAAATTCTCGCAACCTGAACAGAATTCCCAGCTTCTTAGAGGCCGCTTTAGCAACCATTGTGATATGAGGTTTCCAAGACAGTTTATTGTTTATGTTAAGACCAAGAATGTTAATGTTATTTACAGGTGAGACTGGAGAGCCATCGAAGAAGATAGGAAAGTTAGGAGGTGTTTTTGAGAGCGAAATGTGAAGAAGTTGAGTTTTTAAAGAGTTGAATTTCACAAGGTTGCTATGTCCCCACCGGGAAATCCAATCCAGATCGGCAAGAATAGAATCGGAAAGAAGAAGACGAGAAGCAACTCTAGAAGCAAAAGAGGGAGCAGATTTGAAATGAGTAGAAGAATGTAAAGTTGAGTCATCAGCATAAGAGTGAACAGAGTTAGAAGTGCAGTTGAAAAGATCGTTAATGAAAAGTAAGAATAAGGTTGGAGATAAAACAGAGCCCTGAGGAACACCACAGTTGACAGAAAAAGAGGAAGAGGTTGCTCCATCTACAAGTGCCGAAATGGAACGATCTGAGAGAAAACTAGACAAAAGTAAGCAAAGGGAAGGAGGAAACCCAAAGGAAGAGAGCTTGGAGAGCAGCGACGCATGCCATACCCGGTCGAAAGCCTTGGATATGTCAAGCGCCACCACACAAGACTCCCCGAAATCCCTAAGGGCAGAAGACCATAGATCAGTAAGATAGGAAAGTATGTCACCAGTTGACCTCGAGCGTCGAAATCTATACTGGTGATCAGAGAGAAGAGAATGAGACTCCAAATGATCCAGGAAATGAGAGTTGAGGAGAGTTTCAAAAATTTTAGACAGAACACAAGTGAGAGCTATGGGTCGATGGTTGGAAGGATCAGAGCGGCTACCCTTTTTCGGGATCGGTTGAACAAATGCACGCTTCCAGCAATGAGGAAAAGTATTAGTATTAAGGCATAGAGAGTAGAGTTGAACAAGGACAGGCGCTAACTCGGAAGCACACTCCCTCAGAACACGAGGGGGAATGCCATCCGGGCCACTGGCCTTCCTGACGTTCATAGATTTCAGGATCCCATGCACCTGATCATGTGTAATTACAGGCAGGGACATGGAACACCTGAGAGGAGAAGGAGTAGGAGGAGGGATGCCAGAATCGAGCAGGGTGGAAATTAGATGAGAAAAGGAGGCCGAAGAGATTAGCCTTTTCAGAGGGAGTATTTGCAATAGATCCATCAGAGCGAATAAGAGGAGGAAAGGCAGATTTACAGAAGTTATTAGAGATATTTTTGACAAGAGGCCAGAAATTTTTATCAGTAGGAGAGCCATGGAGGTCAGCGCACTTCCTTTTTATGAAAGCACGCTTAGACCGTCGAAGAACATCCCTGCAACGATTCCTAGCGGAATGAAAATTAGCAAGAGTGATAGGAGAAGGAGAGTTTTTCCATGCACGATAAGAATTGTCTCTCTCCTGAAGGACAAGAGAACAGTTGCCATCGAACCATGGATTTTGAGGAGAAAAAGATTTAGTTGAAGATGGAATGAATCTGCCCATCCCATCAAGGATCACGGCCCCTACCTTTTCAGCAGAGACAGAAGCATCCCCAGAGATAAAGCAAGATTCACTCCAATGATAGTTAGCAAAGAAGCGACGCATTGCCCCCCAATTAGCCCGATTAAAGTGCCAGAAAGTACGTTTAGGGCATGGTGGAGCTGTTGGAGAGAAAGCATTATAGCTAAGAGCTATAAGATTATAGTCAGAGTTACCAATAGGAGGGAAAATGGTGTATTTATAACTAGAAGGAGTAGTGGTGAAGCATAAATCAAGTGTATTCAAGAATTGGTTAGGACGATCTGGAATGTGTGTGGGTTCCCTAATCAACTGCTCCAGATCGTTGAGAATGCTGAATGATTTGGCCTCCTTCCCACCTGTATATATATATATATATATATATATATATATATATATATATATATATATATATATATATATATATATATATATATATATATATATATATATATATATATATATATATATTATATATATATATATGGGAAATTTACATTTTACGCCGAAAATCCCTGAAAGGCTTTTATTGCAATAACGACTCCCTACCAAAGTAAAAAAGTAAACCCAAAATAAGTATATATTTGAATATCTATATAAGTTATCCCTATTTATTAATAATGTACGTTTTCTTTAATATTATTTAAGGTTAACTTTTGCATTTTTACTTCTAAAATAATATTCTATGTTTATGCCATAGGTGTGAACTAGTCCAGGGATGGCGAACCACTGAGGCACTGACCCACGAGTTATAGAGTGACCCATCACCCACATTTCAGTGACTCACTTCGCTTTTAGGTATTTATGCCAAACAATGCTACTGTGAAAAGAGTTTTTGGTAGGAACCCATCCCCATCTTTATTAAGTTAAGAATCTCAAAAATCTTCGTTCATTATTGAATGATGAATTCTGAGAAAGTTATTGAGATGAATCAAAAGTTACAAGAAAATTAAATAAAATGGTCAATGAAACATTCTAAATCAATCTAAAGTAGGTCTGAAAATATCATTCTTAAAGAATTGAATTCTTTACCAAACTCATTTGAAACAATGAAAATTTTTACACTAGATCTACTGACATTGTTTGATTACTCATATTCGTGTGTAGTATTGTTTTCATTTCATATATGCATGAATTATATTAAAAGCAAGCACCAGGAATCGTCTTGGTGCAGATTTGAGTGATGCATGTGTAAAACTGAAAACTACAAAATATGAACCTCGGATTATAACATTTGAAAACAAGATGCAACAACAAAGTTGATGCAAAGTTTTCATTAACATTTATATGGTAAGAAAATTTTGAGGCCCACTTCATTTTTTTTTCTTCTTCTTCTATAATAAGATATCAGGAATGACCCAGTCAATTGAAAAGGTTCTCCATCCTTGCCATAGGAATTATATATATATATATATATATATATATATATATATATATATATATATATATATATATATATATATATATATATATATATATATATATATATATATATATATATATATATATATATATATATATATATATATATATATATGTCTAAAATTATAATTTCTTCTAAAGATGTCATTTCTGCTCTTTCTGAGCTTAATACTAAAAAGGCATACGGTCCCGATGTTATTCCTCCTGTGGTTTTCAAAACTAGTGCTTCCGAGCTTGCACCCTAATTTGGTAAACTATTTCGTCTTTGTCTTTTTACTTCGACCTTCCCTTCTTGCTGGAAACGTGGGCTCATTCAGCCTGTGGCGAAGAAAGGGTAACCCCTCAACCCTTCAACATCGTCCCATTTCTTTGACCTCCGTTCTTTCTAAAGTTTTCGAATCTATTCTTAGCAGGAATATTTGGAAACATCTCAATTTTTCTAATCTTATCTCTGATCGCCAGTATGGCTTTCGTAAGAAACGCTCTACTGGTGAACTTCTTTCCATTCTCTCTGACTCTTGGTCGTCCTCTCTTTTCGGCATTTCGGTGAATCTTTTGCTGTCGCGCTGGACATATCGAAAGCCTTTGAAAAAGTCTAGCACAAAGCTTTGATTTTTAAACTTCCCTCTTTCGGTATCTATTCTTCTCTCTAATTTCCTTTCAGGTCGTTGTATAGCAGCTGTTGTAGACGGTCACCGTTCTTCCCTTAAATATATTAATAGTGGTGTTACTCAGGGTTATCTCCTATCTCCAACACTTTTCTGTTTTCATCAATGACCTACTCTCTATTACCTCATCTCCTATCCACTCCTATGCTGATGACTCCACCTTCATTACTTCTTCCAGTTTGAAAGACGTCCCTCCCAACAGCAGTTGATAGACTCGAGAAGGGTAGCCTTGGAGTAACTAACCTCTGATCTTTCTCGTATTTCAAATTATGGCAAAGAAAACATGGTTGTTTTCAATGCCTCAAAAACTCAGTTCCTAAATCTCTCTACTTGATACAGTCTTACACACAACTATGATGTCTTTTTCAATAACACACAATTCAAACCTTCATCTGTTCTTAATATTCTCGGCGTATCCTTTTCTTGTGATCTTTCTAAGAAAGATCACATTACTTCTCTTTCTAAACAAACTTCTAAGAGGTTGGGTGTTCTGAAGCGCCTTCAAAATTACTTCACGCCACCCCAGTTGCTTGCTATTTATAGGGGTGTTGTTCGCCCCTGTATGGAGTATACTTCACATATCTGGGGTGGTTTCACTCATACAGCTCTCCTTAAGAAGGTAGAGTCTAGGGTTTTTCATCTTATCAACTCTCATGCTCTTACTAACTCTCTCCAATCCCTTTCTGCCCGTCAAATTGCTGCGTCTCTCTCTCTATACTTTCGCTATTACAACGGACACTGCTCTTTTGAACTCTCTCGTCGTATACTTCCTCCATTGAGAAGAGCTCGTGTGTCATGCCTTTCTACACATCCTCATACTATCTCTATCTAACTCTCAGACACCAGACTTAACCACTATGCTCAATCTTACATATACTCTATTGTATCTGTTTTCCCCAATTTCCTTTGACTTGCACACTTCCAAAAGCCGTGTATCTGGACATGTCGGCCTCCTTCTACCAAGATACGATTTTTCCCAACTCCGGTGGAATTCTGTAGGTCTCAGGCCTTTGCCCACAGGAGATATATATATATATATATATATATATATATATATATATATATATATATATATATATATATATATATATATATATATATATATATATATATATATATATATATATATATATATATATATATATATATATATATATATATATAAAACCCTAGTTAGCCTATCAAAATTGTATGTTTGTCTTCGGGGACGAATTGCTCAATCTTAGGGTTTCCTACCTTCCCTTTTCCTGCTTGTTCGGATCCCAGAGTCTTTGGGCATATCCAAAGTTGATGTTGTTATTTTAAATTTGATCTCTCAATTATTAATTAATTATTAACATAATTATTTTCTCTTCAATACATTTTTTTAAATGTCTTAATTTCTTTAGTTTTAGGGTTTTGAATACTACGAAACTTACACGGTAGATCCTCTGCATGAAAGGGATCATACTTTTTTACCTGCAACTTCTGAGATTTGATTAATTAATTAATAATTGATCATTTTTGTATTTTTGTGGTTTGTACTTTAATTAACTTCGGAACCATGGTTCGATTTGGTTCAAAGTTGGACATTTGATTATGTCTTAGATCCATTTGATTTGTCTAGTTATTCATTTAATTTATAGGGGCCAAATGGGACCCCTGGATGGTATGGGGTGGTCTTTGTAAGTTCCACACACCAAAAAAGGAACTCCACGATGAGGATTGAAGTAAAAGGCTGGGGGTTTTCGTTTATTTTATACAAAAATAAAATGAGATCCGACAAGTGATACAACCCACAATCAATCCAAACAAGTATATACAACTGAAACCCTGTCTAGCCGCCTGTTATCCTGACAATGCTAGAGACTTAGAGAGAAATCCTCCGCTGGCTGATGTCAACCATGAAGAGTACAAACAGGCCAAAAGGGATCTTCTGACCGCGAGGGCTACGCTGGAGAGCACTGCGCAGATAAGAAAAATTGTTGATTGAGATGAAAACAGTGGAGATAATTATATAAATACCACGGGCAAGCAATCGCTGATCTTCTTCCAATAAAATCACTATAAATCACGATGAAATATACAAAATGCACTGCGTAATCTAAAAAACGTTGCAGGCCTAACTACCGTGAGCATCTTTTGCAGCGTCTCTGACGTCACGCGCAAAAAGAGGCACGGAAAGCGAAACTGGTTCCGAAAACCATAGTATAATTTTAAAAATACAGTAAGACGAGGAGAGTCCTGCTGGCTACAAATTTATTATTTAATTGAGTAATTAATATTATGTAATTCTAATTGATATTACGTAATATATTTTGCCACGTAGATTTCCCACCAAATTGTGCTTCCAAATCATGGATTTTTTTGTCCTTACCAAAGGTGATATTTTGTAATCAATTATTAGCTCTCTTACGTATTTTTACGTTATTTCCTTTACACTTCTTGTTTATTTTATTTAATGACTTATTTTCATATCAATTTCTAATCCATTAAAATTTTTTAAAGATATTTGTTTGTTCGAATGGCTCGACAAAGATGTTATTTGGTAATTTATTCTCCTTTAAAGGGTGACCGTAAGGCTTTTGCACCAGTTCTTGAGCTTTACAGATCTTCCTGAAGGTTCTGTCCATCGTCCCTTGTTTCCCTTGACATTGCCTTCTTGTTGCACTAATATCACCTCCGAATTTTATTTGGGGCTTGATAGTTTTCCATTTGTTTTATGCAAGTACCCTCTTTAACGTACCATTTCTTTTCACTGGCACTTGCGTCAGAGCAAGAGCCTCCTCGTTAGGCATTACCTTAGTTCTTTTTTGTTTATAGGAAGGATTCATGTAATTGTATGGTTTAACCAACGGATTGGGTCAAACGGAAACTTACATCTTTATCATTCGTTCACTGGTTATCATTAGTAAATTCATTTTAATTGGTTTTGAGACACTTGGACCTAGTTTAATATTTTTGTTTTATCCCATTTTTTTTCTTTTCTTTTTTTTTTTGCAGATAGTATAAGGAAATATTCTCTGCATTTTTTTAGTTGCCCGTTTTTACCTCCCAAGTTAGAACAGGTTAGGGAACTAGTCTTATTCTGTTCCATTTAGAAT
The DNA here is from genome assembly GCA_009176605.1 of Armadillidium nasatum. Lineage (NCBI taxonomy): Eukaryota > Metazoa > Arthropoda > Malacostraca > Isopoda > Armadillidiidae > Armadillidium > Armadillidium nasatum. The sequence continues at coordinate 18,395 of SEYY01009588.1, read as the reverse complement.
AATTTTTCAGTTGGTGTCATTTATGCAAAGTAATCTATAGCCTCTAAGATTTTGTATTATCTATTTGAATAGTACGAAGTTCTTTGTGGGTCCGATTTAAATTTTTCTTTGTAAAAGTGGTCACATTAAGTTAGGGTCTTTAATTGATTTCTTCAATAATTCCTAAGAACATTATTATCTGGTTTTTATCACTGGATAGATATGTATGTGAATAACAGAATAATCAACTTCATTGTAGAATTTGTTTATGTTTAAATCTTTTTCTATCAAGTCCAGTAATTAAATATCAATGATAGGTGACGAGGAAAAAAATTACCTACACTTCAATCGTATTTTCACTCCTATTCTCTAGCTGTCCTGTACTATTTATAATATTGAAAATTTATAACTGTCATACACGCTTAGATTTATATACCGACCTTGAACAAACATTTTTTTTTTGCTTAAAACTAATCTCAAATGGGGTTTGTTTAACATTACATAATAAAAAATCCTCCAATTGCACAATACACTCTTACGTAAAAAAAAAAAAAAAAAAAAAAAAAAAAAAAAAAAAAAATTAAAAAAAATAAGGGTTATTATTAAACTGGAAATTATTTTTAAAATAAACTTAAATTTCATTAAATATAATTTATTAACTTCTGTAATTGTCAATTTTGAATTGTTTATTTTAATGCTAACAATTCCATTGTGATTGTCATTACAGATATAACAATCATAGTGATAAAATTTATTCCTAAGATAAAAGGAAAGAGAATTCATATTAAAATTTCTTTAAAAATTTCAAACGTAGACGGGAAAGTAATTCACTTACAAAAGTGTGTCATGTTTTTCCATTTGCTTCGTTTACATTTTTTTTTCATTTGTTTAAATGTATAATTTACTTTGGGATCATCTAATTGTTTTTACTGATGGTTTCATGGCAATATTACAAATAATTATATAATTATTAAATTACTGAAAGTCATTCCGATTCAAATAAACAAAATTGTTAATATTTTGACTCACAATTTTTTGCGTGTTGTATTTGACTTGTAACCTGTGTGATCGGGTGATCTCACCTGGCTGCAGTCAGCTCTTGTAATCTCGAGTACATTATACATATATATGTAATGGAGTAAACAGTTGATTGCAAGCTTGCGTAAATATATATATATTCGTCTACCGTTAGCTATAAATACCTTTAAATCTAAATCGTAAATTTATTAATTGCTATTAATTGAATTTTTTCTTTCAGTTGTATGTGGTTGAATACATATTGAGTAATTTCCATGCTCTCTCTTTCTCATTTACATTTAATTTGTATATTTATCTGTAGATTCTAATACATCTCATATAAATTTTGTTTTAAAATCTCCTCACCTTTATTTCTTTTCTCCATTGGTCTTCTCCCATATATTTTCTATTTTTTAGTGTGGCTTTAATAATAATTGTTGTTTTTCATTCTTATTTGTTCTATTGCTTCATGATAATTTGTTACAATATTGTAAAATGTTTTAATCATCATTATAATAATCTCTTCATTTCTATCTTATATATCTTCTCCAACCACATTTTAACTGGCTCCATGATATAGTTAACAAGCAAATTTGTGGTTGATTGCTTTATTAGTTTCCTTTATCAAGTGAAGAACTTATTACTCAAATTCCTGTAATCTTCGCCGGGCATTTAAAGTCACTGGAAAGTTGGGTAAAAGTTAATTTATACTGGTAGGAAGATTCATAATTTGCTCAAGGTTGTTAATAATATTGAAGGAGCAAATTCACTTGTGAGAAACTGCTTGTAGAATTTAAACCATCTACTGTGGCACAAACGGTAGAACAATTGAATTACGGGCTTGAGCGCTCCGATTCGATCTCACTTGTGGATTTTAGGTATATACTACCAAGAAAAGTTCTTCTCTTCGAATAGGGCAATGCCCGTGAAATGTGAACTTTTTTAATAAAAAGATAAAAGTTCACCATTGTGAAATATATGAAAGTCATTGGTAATAGTAAATATTGAAGTAAATATTGAAGTTACCAATAATGATGGATTTAGGTAATGAAGATAACGAGAGAATGCGTTCCATTTTGAAGTTTAGATTGCCAAAGAATTTACATCAACATCAGTCAGAAGAGTTAGAAGATAATTTATTAAACAAAGCAGTTCATATTTGTCGTAGATTGGCAAGAACTTTCGAGATATAAGAATAATTTTGATGACTCTAAACTAGTAAAATGGAAAGTTATATTTTTATTAAGTCATCCTCCAACTTGTTCTTCAACTCTGTGCCTAGGCACCTCTGGCACATGCCCAATAATGGCACTCCTTGAGAAAATAATTAAAAATTTTTTTTCCATCAACAGAGGTTAAAAACTTTATTCAAAAAATTTTAATTTTTGTATTTTTATTATATAAAAATAAATTTCTTTTACAATCCTAAATATAAAAAAAATATTTAACAATTCTTAAAATAACTAATTGAATTAAAAAATATAATATAATACATAATATAATATAATATATTATATTATATAATATATTATATATTTAAATTTAATTAAGCAAGTCGAACCGGAAATTTGATGCACGTGACGTCATCACCATTTTCATCTCGTAGTTTTATTTGAACGGTAACACGAAGCTACAATAATAATAATAATAATAATAATAAATAATAATAATAATAATAATAATAATAATAATAATAATAATAATAATAATAATAATAATAATAATAATAATAATAATATATAATATTATTATTATTATTATTATTATTATTATTATTATTATTATTATTATTATAACTATTATTATTATTATTATTATTATTATTATTATTATTATTATTATTATTATTATTATTATTATTATATAAAATGTAAATAATTTTATAAATCTTTTGTGCTTTAGTTGTAATTGAAACATCAAGTACACAGTATGATCAGACACACAGAGATTGAAGGAGAGATATCATAATCTATATTAACCCATACCAGCATGTCTAAGCTCAAAAGAGTGAAGACAAAGTTTTTCGTGGAGGTTTAAACAATAATCATTTTTATATATATATATAATTGTTAAATAATTATAATGCCCAACGATTTGCAAGAGTTAAAGTATAAGGAATATAGATGGTGTCTCTGCACTAATCAAAGATTTAAACAAGCAGTAATTTAATGCCTATGCATGGTTTCGTTGCCTTCTCCAGCGATTTATGTGAGCTCTAGTCTAAGGTCTGTAGATAGTGTTACTGGCTTTACCAAAATTTTATACATGACGGAATTTAAGACCTTATGCATGGTTTCGCTGCCTTCACCAACGATTTATAAGAGTTGAAGTCTAAGTTCTATAGATGGAGTCTTGCCTTAACCAAATATTTTATGCTAGATGGAGTCTATAGCCTATAGATGGTGTTGTTGCTTTAACCAAAGATTTATACAAACTCGAGTCGAATGCCTATAGACGGTGTCGTTGCCTTAATCAAAGATTTCGGCAAACTGAAGTCTAAGGTCTATAACTGGTGTTATTGCCTTACATCACCCATCTGTTGTCATAAAAATAATAGTGGTAGTCTGAATGTGAGCAGGGGTTAGAACTCCTCTCATCTCCAAATATTCTCTTAAATACTCTTCACTCTTCATCTTCTCCCTGGAAGGGTTTTCACCCTTTCAGTGGGACCAGCAGCTTTCTCCATCTGCTCTTAAAAGTCTCCCCTCCTAGAGAGCTCTAGAAGATTAATGTTTTTTCGGATTGTTTGTTTCAGTGCCAGTCCTTGAGCTGTTTTTAAACTCACTGGTAGGGTTTTTACACTTTCATTGGGATTAGCTCTGTCTCCATCTAACCTTTAAACACTCTTTTCCAGAGACCTTCAAAAGATGCTTCTCTGAGCTTTGGTTTTCCATGCTGGTCCTGGAGCTGTTGCGAGCAATATTCAATAATTACAGGGCCGGTTTGCTAGTCCTGTCTCCCTTAAAATTTTACTTTATTTAATAATAACTAAATAATAATTACACAAACTGAGTTTCGAACCATATATTTCAAAAGCAATAGTTTGACACTTTACCACTGAACCAAACCATGAAACAAAATACAAATAACATTTTATTCCGCACAACTTTTTAATAGCTTCTCTCATAATCTTTCCCGCGTTATTTCCCCAAGATAAAACAAAATATAATGTTACTAATATACACGAAAAATATTGGTATATTTACCGATGGATATTCTTTTCTTACAGGAATTTTTGTAGTGTAAATAACTTCGGTATTTTTTGGAACAGGACAGGAAAGTCCCGAATCTACACAAGCATCATTCGTTAGGTAATGAGAAAGGAATGGGAATACCAAACAAAATCCCGTGAACAACAGCTGTTAATTTTTCAGGAGAGTTACCTGTAATATAAGTTCAATAGGTTTATTCAACGATAATAATAATAATAATAATAATAATAATAATAATAATAATAATAATAATAATAATAATAATAATAATAATAATAATAATAATAATCCGGTTTGCGTGTCGGTCTTGCAAGCACTAAGGTCAAGGGTTCGAATACCCGAGGAGGGAGTGTACTGACAACGCAGGAGGGCATAGGTAGAGATTAAAACTTTTTTTTAACTGTTGAACGTGGAGGAGGAAAAGGAGAGGGAAGAGAAAGAAACCCCCTCGAGAGAGGGAGGGGCTGCGTGAGGTGCTCCGAAGAATAAATTGGGAGGAAGTGAGGAGCGCAATTAGAAATACTGAATAGTGGGAAGAGTCCAGGATATGACGGATTGAATAATGAACTATTCAGGACATGCGAGGAGAGTGGCAGAATGGCTTACAACATAACTAAACCAAGTATGAAGAGACGGAAAAATTACCAAAGGAATGGAGAAAAGCAGTAATCTGCCCGATGCACAAGAAGGGAGATAAAGAAAGAGTGCGGAAATTACAGAGGAATAGCGCTGCTGGTGTGGGCGAGTAAAATATATGAAAAAATTCTGGAGAGGAGACTAAGAGCGGAAGTTGAAGATAAGATAAGAGATTGGCAACATGGCTTCAGGCCTGGAAAGGGTACGACGGACTTGATTTTTTGTATGAAAATACTGACAGAGAAGATCATAGAATAGAAAGAACATAGTAACATTTATAGACCTGGAGAAGGCATTCGACAGGATAAACAGGGAAAGACCATGAAAATTGTTGGAGGATCCAATGTACGACATAACAAAGGAATTGATACTACCTATAAAAAGCATGTACGAAGAACCAATAAATATAGTCAAAGGAATGGGAGGAAAGAAATGGTTTGGAGTGAGGACAGGAGTAAGACAAGGGAGTGTATTGTCTACTCTCCTGTCTATCTGGATGTTTGTCTCAGGAGAATATGTACAAGGGAAGAAAGAGAGCACACACTGGCCTACGTGGATGACGCGGCAGTAATAACAGCAGTAACTGGAGAACAACGAGACACATGAGAAGGATGGAGGAGACGGAGAAGTTGAGGAGGATTTTGAATTTGAGACCGGGAGGGAGAAGATGAGTTGGCAGATCAAGGAAGAGATGGATGGAGACGATTACAGAGGCTGTGCGGAGACTATTAAAGAAGTAGAGGAGAATCAAACATCTGTTGACAGAAAGATGTAGAGAAGATTCAGAAGGGGTGGCACCTGACGGGCCTGAAATAAAAGGAGGGATGGTGAGAAAGAGGCGAGAATAATAAGATTATAGAAGTGGTTCTTGATTTTTCTTGAGTCAAAGACCCCTTTAAGAATATGATGAAACCTATGGACCCCCTTTCCCATATTATAACATTATATATATATATATATATATATATATATATATATATATATATATATATATATATATATATTATATATATATATATATATATATATATATAATATATAATATATATAT
>SEYY01009588.1:0-10000 GCA_009176605.1 Armadillidium nasatum | reverse complement strand
AGAGAAAGGATGAGACTGTGTAAAAAGGCGTGTTACACTAGCTTTTCTCAATGGAGGAAGTATGCGACGAGAGAGTTCAAAAGAGCAGTGTCCGTTATAATAGCGATAGTAAAGAAAGAGTGACGCAACAATTCGACTAGAAGAAAGAGATTGGAGAGAGTTAGTAAGAGAAGGAGAGTTGATAAGACGCAAAGCCCTAGACTCCAAATTCTCAAGGAGAGCTGTATAAGTAGAACCACCCCAGATGTGTGAAGCATACTCCATACAGGGGCGAACAGCACCCCAATAGAGCGCAAGCAACTAGAGTGGCATAAAGTAGTTCTAAAAACGCCTCAGAACACCCAACCTCTTAGAAACTTGTTTAGAAAGAGAAGTAATGTGATCTTTCTAAGAAAGACCACGAGAAAAGGATACGCCGTGAATATTAAGAACAGATGAAGGTTTGAGATGGTGTTTTTGAAGAAGACATCATAGTTATGTGGAAGATTGTGACGAGTAGAGAGATGGAGGAATTGAGTTTTTGAGGCATTGAAAACGACCATGTTTTCTCTGCCCCAATTTGAAATGATAGATAGATCAGAGGTTAGTTGCTCCAAGGCTACCTTTCTCGCGTCTATCAACTGTTGTTGGAGGGGAAGTCTTTCAAACTGGAAGGAGTAATGAGTAATGATCAACATAGGAGTGGAGAGGAGATGAGGTAATAGAGAGAAAGTCATTAATGAATAGCATAAAAAGTGCTGGGGATAAAAATGACAGAACCCTGAGGAACACCACTATTAATAGATTTAAATGAAGAACGGTGGCCATCTGCAACAGTTGCTATATAGCTACCGAAAAGGAAATTATAGAGATCACAGAGAGAAGGATAGATACCGAAAGAGGGAAGTTTAGAAATCAAAGCTTTGTGCCAGACTCTATCGAAGGCTTTCGATATGTCCAGCGCCACAGCAAAAGATTCAACGAAATGCCGAATAGCGGAGGACCAAGAGTCAGAGAGAAAGGAAAGAACATCACCCGTAGAGCGTTTCTTACGAAAGCCATACTGGCGATCTGAGATAAGATTAGAAGAATTGAGATGTTTCCAAATCTTCCTGTTAAGGATAGATTCAAAAACTTTAGAGAGAACGGAGGTCAAAGAAATGGGACCGTAGTTGGAGGGTTGAGAGGATTTCCCCTTCTTCGGCACAGGCTGAATGAGCCCATGTTTCCAGCAAGAATGAAAGGTTGAAGTAAAAAGACGAAGACGAAATAGACGACAGGGTGCAAGCTTGGAAGCACACTTTATAAGAACCACAGGAGGAATACTGTCGGGACCATATGCGTTCTTAGTATTAAACTCAGAGAGAGCAGAAAGGACGTCTTAATAAGAAATTGTAATTTTTGTCATAAATGAATTGGAGGGGGTTGAAGGAGTAGGTATAGCTCCGGAATCGTATAAGGTTGAATTAGAGGCAAAAGTTTGAGCGAAGAGTTTAGCTTTAGAAGAAGGTAAAACAGCAGTTGGGTCGTCGGAAGATACTAAAGGAGGGAAAGAGGAAGAAGCAAAGTTAGAGTTATTTGAAGAACGTGAAGTAGAGGAGGCAGAAAGATTTTTGCCTTTTCTACGAAGAAAAGAGTTTTTAGTGTTACGAAGGATAGATTTTGCACGATTCCAGAATGAAATATAAGTTGTGGGAGTTTCTTGAGTTTGAAGATGATGGTAGTCCCTGATGGCAACATCCCTGAGGCGGATAGCGCGAGAACAAGCAGAGTTAAACCAAGGTTTTTTAAGTTAGTAGAAGGGAAAGAAAAAGGAATGTACTCCTCCATGCCAGAGAAAATCACCTCGGTAATGCGTTTTGCATACTCCGAGGTACCCTTCCCACGGAAGCAATAATCAATCCATAGGAAATCAAAGAAGTACGACTGCAAGTCCGACCAGCTTGAGGCACCGAAATGCCACAAACGTTTCCTTTCAATAGAAGGGGGTCTTTTCTGTGAAAAAGTTGAAGAAATAGAAGAGGATACAGAGATAAGGTGATCGGAGGAACCGAAAGGAAAAAAGAGTTTAACAGTATAAGGAGAAGTATTAGAAGTTAGAAAAATGTCTAGAATGTTGGGTCTATTTCCAAAACGATCAGTGATACGAGCTGGGAATTGCACCAACTGCTCAAGGTCGTTTTGAATATAAAAATGAAAGGCACGTTCACCAGCTGTATTGTGAGAATTAGAAGAAAGCCATTGGCGTTGATGAACATTGAAATCACCCAATATGATGATTTCAGAGAAAGGAGAAGAAGAGAGAATGTGTTCTATTTTGGAGTTTAAATAGTCGAAAAATTTAGGATAATTAGTAGAATTTGGAGATAAATAAACAGAACAAATGAATTTAGTCGTAGAATGGCAAGAAAGCCTGAGCCATAAGGTGGAAAATTCGGAAGACTCCAAATTAGAGACACGAGAACAAACGACATCGTTGCGCACATATGCACAACAACCGCCTTTGGCTGAAAATTGAGGATAGAGACAGTAGGAGGAAAGAGAATAGGGTTTGCTATCAGAACGCTCAAACATCTGAGTTTCGACCAAGAACAAGAGGTTGAGTCTAGAAGAAGAGGTGGTGTTCGACAAAGTGAAGATTAGAATATCGCAGAAATTAATGAAAAATATGGACGGTGCATCCAGGACAAGCCGACTGCGGAGTCCTGGTGGCACCAGCCCCATCATCGCAGGCCACCAACTCCGAAGTGATGACGGGGGAAGTAATGGATGAGGGGCTATTTTTGGAAACCACCTCCCGGGGCTTCTCCGAGGCTACTTTTTTTTAAAGGGTCGGTGTCTGTAATTGTGTTTTTTTGTGTGAAGGAGAGCTTAGTCCGTGTAGAAGAAAGTGGAGATGTGAGCAAAATGGAGCGAACCATTGGGCAGTGGGATGAGATGGGAAGTACCCTTAATCATCCCATATGCCCCAATGTTGGGTAATCATCGCCTTGGGAGCGCTACTTCCCTCCCCCGTATATACATGTAACGGAAAATACGTATATTTATGACAAAATGTGTATAACACCTTACATATTTATATATATATATATATATATATATATATATATATATATATATATATATATATATATATATATATATATATATATATATATATATATATATATATAATATATATATATATACGCAAAGGTCAATCAACAAACATCCCACAAAGAGAAAGGACTGATCATAACGCAATCCGAAAGTAACGGGTCCTATAATGTTACTAACCTTATTATGTAACATTTAAACATCTAAAAAAAAAAAATAAATAAATAAAAAAATAATATAATAATAATAATAAATTTTTTTTTAAAGCATCCTAATTAGACTAAAGGATTTCTTAAGGGTAAATTGGGTCATGTAAAAAAAAAAATTATCAACTGTGTATCGTGAATAAATAATGATAATAATAATAATAATAATAATAATAATAATAATAATAATAATAATAATAATAATAATAAATAATAATAATAATAATAATAATAATAATAATAATAATAATAATAATAATAATAATTAATAATAATAATAATAATAATAATAATAATAATAATAATAATAATAATAATAATAATAATAATAATAATAATAATAATAATAATAATATAATAATAATAATAATAATAAAAATAATAATAATAATAATAATAATAATAATAATAATAATAATAATAATAATAATAATAATAATAATAATAAAATAATAATAATAATAACAAAAAAGAAAACAATAAATAATTTCTCATCAAAAATTTTTTGAAACAGGAAGAAATAAAATTTAATGCTTTTAAAAGCAAAAAAAGTGACGAAAGAACATTTTTGATGTGTGTGTGAGTGAGAGAGAGAGAGTGTGTGTGTGTGTGTGTGTGTGTGTGTGTGTGTGTGAGAGAGAGAGAGAGAAAGAGGAGAGTTTGTGTGTGTGAGTGAGAGAGAGGAAATGTGTGTGTGTACGTGAGAGATATTGAAAATGTGTGTGAGAGAGATAGTGTCTGTGTGTGAGAATGAGAGAGATAGTGTCTGTGTGTGAGAATGAGAGAGAGAGAGGAAGTGTGTGTGAGAGAAAGAGAGTGTGTCAGGGAGAGAGGAAGAGAGGGAGAGAGTGTGTGTGTGAGAAAGAGAGAGTGTGTGTGTGAGAGAGAGGGAATAATAATAATAATAATAATAATAATAATAATAATAATAATAATAATAATAATAATAATAATAATAATAATAATAATAATAATAATAATAATAATAATATTATTATTATTATTATTATTATTATTATTATTATTATTATTATTATTATTATTATTATTATTATCACTCAATTAAGAGTGAACCAACGTGAACCAATGTGAACCAACGTGATCCAGTGTGAACCAATATGAACCGCTCATAAAAGACCGTGAGTTAAAAGAACTCCTAAAAACATTAAAGTTGAAGGAATCTTTGAGATGGAATGTTTTGAAAGTGTAAAAAGTTGTATAAAAGATAGAGTCGAATAGAGTTTATGTGAAATTTATAATTACCATTATTATTTCAGTACTACTGACTCGTCAAGACTATGCTTTCTTTAAATAGGCTCGTTGAGTGAATAAATTTCATGCATTGACTCGCTGAGTAGATATTATGCATAGACTCGCTGAGTGAGTAAATATCATGCATAGACTCGCTGAGTGAGTTGATATCATGCGAAGACTCGCGGAGTATGTAGAAATCAAGCATAGACTCGCGGAGTAAGTAGATATCATGCATAAACTCTCTGAGTGAGTAGATATTATGTATAGACTCGCTGAGTGGGTAGATATCCTGCAAAAACTCGCTCACTGAGTAGATATCATGCATAAGACTCTCTGAGTGAGTAGAAATCAAGCATAGACTCGCTCACTGAGTAGATATCACCCATAGACTCGCTGAGTGGGTAGATATCATGTAAAGACTCGCTTCACTGAGTAGATATCATGCATAGACTCGTTCACTGAGTTTATATCATATCTTTGAAGAATTAATGTTTGGGATAAATGAGTTGGATGTAGATAAGGAATCAAAGGAAAAGAGTTTCGTGCTTAGAGATAAAATTCTGTGAGAAAAAAAGTTAGTTTTTTTCGCCGCTAAGTGAAACAAAAAGAATGGATGAAGAAAAACCGGTCTAAAGGAAATATTTTTTGGCCAATTAATCTCCAAAAAAGAGACGAAAGATTATCACTCTCTATAAAATTAAAATTTTGCTTCCATGGCAGGGAAAATTACCTAAATTATGAGTTCTACATACTCAGAGAATCCCTATCTAAAAGAAATAGGATTCATTACAACATAAATTAAAGCAGATACAACAACAAAAAGTTTCCAACAAAATTGCCGTAAGTTAATCACTTCGATTATGTAGAGTCATTTCAAAATATGGAAATAATCGAAGATTTACGAGGATTCAAATTGGTGAAGATTCGAAGACAGGATCTCAAATATTTCATATAAGGTACTTGTACTTTTTATCGTTCTTTTCCGTCGTTAGAGATAAGAGTCGACAGTTATGCCACTGTTTAAGGATATGAACCTGAAACCTTGAAGGCAAATTTATCAGAACTTGAGGAAGATGTTTGGCGAATAAAAATGGATATTTGTAAGAAAATTAAAAACAAAACTAAAGAAAATCTTCCGATTGATAATAGAAAAACAATCCAAGAATTAGCGAATAAATCTTAAGAGGAAATAGAATAAAAAAATAATACAAAATTACTTAGTCAAAATCAAAATCATAGAACTGATAATTTTCCTACCAATTAATTCAAATAAATAACACACGAACACACACATCAGTTAAGTACAAAAATTAAATACAACATCCAAATTTGGATGAAAATTTGAAGATAGACCCAAATACAGGTAACAAAATAAGCTAGATGTATTTACCTACATTGCCAAAATGTCCTAACGAAGCATTGAGACAATTGTCAATAATGTTTCAAAAAACTTTTTCAGTTATTCTCTATCGAGTCATATTTTACTGTGACATTTTTGCCAATTGTCCCAACGATTCGTTAAGGTAATTTTTGCAGTGTACTATATATATATATATATATATATATATATATATATATATATATATATATTATATATATATATATATATATATATATATATATATATATATATATAGGCCAGACCACTTAAACCACTTAAATATTTAAAAAACTACCGAACATACGTAAAAAAGGATTATATTTTTGGAATCCTTGTAGAATTTTAGGTAAGAAAAATTGAGAAATAAAAAATAAATTCTTTTAATAATTTTACTACGTAAGTAAAGTTTACTTTTTTATAAAGCTCGAAAGAATCGTACGTCTGGCATTGTCTTTTTTTTTACATAAATTTTTTCGAAATTGGAATAACTTAAATTTCGCTAATGACTAAGAAACTTATAAATGATGTGAAATTTATATATATATATATATATATATATATATATATATATATATATATATATATATATATATATATATATATATATATATATATATATATATATATATATATATAAATGGTGTAATACGTCAGTTAGGCTTGGATACAACTGCAATCTTCGGGAGTTCAAGTTAAATTAAATAAAGTCGAATTAGGTTTGTTAGATCATCGCTTATCGTACACAATCATTTTTTTAAATTTATTTTCAAATATTTTATAATTTTCCTACCTGAAATTCGACATGGATTCCAAAAATGTTATCCTTTTTTACGTACGTTCAGTAGTTTTTTAAATATTTAAAGTATATATATATATATATATATATATATATATATATATATATATATATATATATATATATATATATCTATATATATAATATATATATATATATATATATATATATATATATATATATATATATATATATATATATATATATATATATATATATATATATATATATATATATATATATATATATATATATATATATATATATATATATATATATATATATATATATATATATATATATATATATATATATATATATATATATATATATATATATATATATATATATATATATATATATATATATATATATATATATATATATATATATATATATATATATATATATATATATATATATATATATATATATATATATATATATATATATATATATATATATATATATATATATATATATATATATATATATACAGAGATGGGCATCGTTCGTTACATGAAATTGGGTAGCGTTACCGTTACTCGTTACTTGAGAGAAAAGGTGTAGCGTTACCGTTACATCGTTACATTTTAAAATCCTTTGAAGCGTTACCGTTACTCGTTAACATGTAACGCCGTTACATGTAACGCGTTACTTTTGGTCAGTTTCGGGCTTAATTAATTAGTTTACAGTTTTCGTACATGATCATATGTATACATATTTACTGCTGACGATTAAATCATTGGATTAACTAACAGTTTTTAAACTTTTATTCAAAAAGTGCAATTTATATTACTATCATTGACCAAATAATATAAATATAGTTTTTAAAATTGTTATATATATTTTAAGTTTCATTATATAAATTTTGTTCAATAAATGATTTACATTTATGGAATTTAGTGATACAATATTATCCATATTTGAAATTTTTTATAATTTATTTTATTTAAAATAAAAGTATAAGATTATCTGAATTGTGCTTCACTTTGAACCCTAGTTAGCCGATCTTCTTTCAACATTGTTTAATTTTATTGGACGGTATGCAAAGTATTAAGAGTAGATATTATTAATATTAATAATGATAATGGTAAAGAATAAAAAAAATTGACAGTAATAATGTATTGTAAGTTAGGTAATTATAATAATAATAAATAATAATAATAATTATAATAATATAATAATAATAATAATAATAATAATAATAATAATAATAATAATAATAAATAAGATTAAACATAGTTAATCACTTAATAATAAATGATAATTATTTTCAGTAACCATATTGAGCATAAATAAAATTAAAAAAGAAAGACAAGGATTTTTTTATTTTATAATATATATATTATATATTATATATATATATATATATATATATATATATATATATATATATATATATATTATATATATATATATATATATATATATATATATGAACCGACCGGGGCCCCGGCCCCGGCTAAAAATCAGGGAAAACCGGGGTTGCCGGCCGGGGTTAAAATGGCAAATTATACAAAAAATTTTTTTTTTTTTTTAAATTTTCAGCCGATTCTGCTGAAACTTTCAGTGTATATAGATTTTTTACCGGTAAGAAAAGTCCATTTATAGCGTTTTTCCGAGTCTATTACGGTTAAAAGTTTTTTTTTTTTTTTTTTTTTTTTTTTTTTTTTTTGGAAATTTTACCCTTTTTCAATAGAATGGCGATGCCAAACCACTTTTTAGAATGAGCTGAAAGTAGAACTATTTATTCAAAATTATATGGGCTACAAAAGTACAAAAGCCTCTAATAGACCTTTGTTCCCAGAGTTATAGAAAAAATGTTATAAGCGAAAAACTGACAAACTATAGGAAAAAAAATTTTTGAACTAAAAAAATCCACCTTTTCAGACAAAATCTTTTTTAAAAAAATACAACTATAACATTTCCTATTTTTAGTGTGTATAGAGGAGGGGTGGGGCTACAAATTCCTCTATGTACTTTATTCGATGAGATTCGTTGGTTTTGAGATATAGCCTTCAAAAAGGTCCATTTTTGGCTAAATTTCAAAAATTCCCAAAGTTTGAGAGGCTATATCTCGCTTCAAACAAAGGGCATTTAAAAATGCACTAAATAAAAATTGTTGCCCTGTTCCTCTTCTAAACAATATTCACAAATAAAAAAAATAGTAGGTAGCATTTTTTTTTTAAAATAATTTTTTCCTCCAGAAAGGGTACGATTTTAAAAAATTTTTTTTCAAGTGCTTATAACTTTTTTCTAGACGTGATATCAAAAATCTATTCCCACCAATGCAAGAAATTGGGGCAAAGGTATTCAGTTAAATTTTCAGCTCATGTGGACAGTGTTTGACCCAGTTATTCATTTTTTTCAACTTTGGGTCCAAATAAGTTTCAAACCGTTAATAGACTAAAAAAAAAAATGCTCGAAATCAACTCAGAACTTCGTGAAAAAATTCACATACTTTGAAAATTTCAGCTCAATCAGTCAAATAATAAAAAAGAAATTTCAAACAAAATATAAGAAAATTAAGATTTTTTTCTTTTCTGTTCTTTTGACCGCTCCTTTTCTGCTAGTGAATGTTCATCTTTGTGTTTTGATTTTAGATACTCCAAAAAGATTTGGTTGAAATTTTTTTTACTTGTAGCACCCGGATGTTCTCTTCTAATTTTCTGACTGCAGATGTTACATTTAGCTATTTCGAGCCTATCCTGAAACATTGTAAAGTATTCAAATACTGCAGAAGCTGATCTTTTAGCCATATTGACTGAAAGTATAAACAAAATAATAATTTTTAAATAATGCAGCTAAATGATACAAGTTTGATACATAGCAATAAAATAACAATGATGTATAAATACAGGTTAAATTGATAATTTTATATCTTACATTTTTCAAACTTTACCTTTGGGTCTTACCTAGGTAAACGTGTTAAATCACTATTATGAATTAGAATAATTTTTTTTAATTTTTGTACTTTTTTTAAACTTTAAATATACAAAACTGTAATTTTCTGATTTTTTTTTAAAGAGAAAATGCATATAATCATTAATTTAAGTGAATGCTGCCTATTCTACTCCTTCCTTACAATTAAATAAACCTTATATCTAATTTTCTTAACCTAAAATTTCAGTGCTTTTGACCTCTTTACAAATTTTAGGAAACCCCGGCCATAACCCCGGCCCCGGCCAAATTCCAGCCCCGGTCGGTCCCTATATATATATATATATATATATATATATATATATATATATATATATATATATATATATATATTATATATATATA
>SEYY01009587.1:27500-30162 GCA_009176605.1 Armadillidium nasatum | reverse complement strand
CATTTATTCAATCAATTTAAGAAACTTTATAAATAAATGAAAATTTAAAATATATTGGATTCAAAATTACCCTTTCCTCACTTTAGGACTCCTACATCCTCATTGTCATCTCGATTCCTTTCACAAACAAAAAAATGACTCTGTCTAAGTGAGACAAATATTGAAATGAAATAACTCAATTCTTTGTTCTTTTATTGTTTTTATTCCATCTGATTGATTTTTCCTCATTGACTCTTTTCTCTTACAATATCTTTGTATTATCATAAATTCTCAAACAACTTATAAAACTATTCATTCTGTTGTAAAGTTATTTCATTCATATAATATCCAATTTTTTTTCTAGTCGGAGAAATAGAAATTTGAGGTCAATTAAAACTTATTAATAAAGAAAAGTTATGAGTTAATTTTTTTATATATTTTTAAAATAATTTTTAAATGTATTTCAGGAATGACGTCATTTCCATCTTAAATTCATCAGAGGTAACAAATATTGATTCTTGTACCAGTCTCCGGAGGAACTTTTCGAAAGTCCCTTGCTTATAAGTACTATGAGTCTTAGTACCACCCTGTACTCAAACTCAGTGAATTTTGTACCTCCTTCAACCAGTCTGAACATGCAATGGTGGAGTGGTATTAATATGGGAGCATCAACCAGCCGCAATTCACAATACAATAAATCAAAGTAAGTATTCCCATATAATTAACTTACAATTACTACTTGAAAAATAAAATTAAGTCATCAATTAAGGCAATAAACGTTACTGAAACCTTTTCCATAAACACAGAACAAACTATCTCTTAACTCTTCGACTGTTGCTCCTTGTAATTCAAACCTTGCAATTATAATTATTTCTTATGGTTCCAGATTCTTCCGTCTTTATATCTCCCGAACACTCCCCCAATAATTAAAGAGATTCTTTTCGTCCACCAAATCCCTCAACGTGTGGATATTCCAATGAGAATTTCAAACAGAATTTTTGTTTCAAACCCCCATGTGTATTCCTTAATAAAAGTTACAACCCCCCAAACGGTAAGTTGTAATTGAACTGGAACAGGGGTTCAAATGCAACTCTTTTTAAAGTTCAGATCAATAACTTTATTAATAATAATAATAATAATTTGAAATGCATAAACTTCGCTAAGTACTTTATTTTTAATTTGATATCAAATAAAACTAAAGTCTTGAGGTAAAAAATGTTTAATTATTTCAGTGTATTTCAAATTTATAAATTCATGGGATAAGTATTTTTTAACAATTTATCATTCGTATTGCAAATACTATTATAATTACTAATTTTACGACTTTTTTTAAAAAAAATTAGTATCATATATTTTTCCTTTCTCTCTATACAGGAATTATCTTAAGTTTTTTTTTTTTATTCAGGCAACATTTTTTCTTTACAGGCGACTGAAGCTCAGAATTCTGAGAGACTGAAAATCATTGCGTCAATTGCCTAACCAAAAAGACGTCAACTTGGAGAAGGAACGCAGAGAAAGAGAAGGTCTGCAATTCCTGTGGTCTCCACTTGAAAAAACATGGGACCAACAGACCCTCATTCATGTGGACGAACACAGTCCAGGTTAGTAATTTATTTCTTTCAATATATGGGGTAGAATAAGGTTAGACTAGTAATAGTAGTCTCCAAAAAAAGTTTAACATCAATATTTTTATAGAGAACCAAATAAAATTTAGTTTTAAATTGTAAGAAAAATAAAATTTGGTTTTAATTTTAATTTTAAAATTCTTTTAAACTTTTTTAATTTCATTTGAACTTTCCTTAATTAAAAAAGACAAAATTTAGCACTTTATAGACCTTTCAAATACTCTGCAAAGCTATATATATATATATATATATATATATATAATATATATATATATATATATATATATATATATATATATATATATATATTATATATATATATATATATATATATATATATATATATATATATATATATATATATATATATATATATATATATATATATATATATATATATATATATATATATATATATATATATATATATATATATATATAAAGAAGGTGAAAGTCTGAGAATGAATTCGAGAATATACCAAAGAATAGAACCCGAACGAGAAGGAAACTGACATTATCGTTTAAAAAGTAATTTCGAAGAAGTGTGTAAATAATCCTTAAAGATTAATTAATCCGTGGTTGATCGACATTTTACACATCTCTCAAAAGAGGATGAAGATTTAAAAAAATCTTTTCTTTCTCGAAAATCTTTTATTTATTTAAATTTTATATCTAAGTTGATAACAATAAATAATTAAAATGTCCATTTTATTATTTACTAATTAGAGATTAAAAGGAAAATATACTCAGATTGTAAGTAAATTAAAATTATTGAACATTTTGATTTGAAAATATATATATATATATATATATATATATATATATATATATATATATATATATATATATATATATATATATATATATATATATATATATATATATATATATATATATATATATAATAGAATTCAACGCGGATATTTCATATACTATTCTGAATTTATTTTTCCTGCAGAAATGTTAAATATATTATGATATAAACGCAACGATCATCAACTAAAATTCAAGGAAAATGCGTATTTTATTATCCCTTCAATATTTTTTAAACATTTTTT
>SEYY01009587.1:0-15000 GCA_009176605.1 Armadillidium nasatum | reverse complement strand
TATATATATATATATATGAACTTGGATTCTTAATCGCTTTAGATATGAGCCCGATATTTTATGCTTTTACTTAGCTTCTAATCCTTCTTCTTACTTCGTTAATCTCAATCTACCTCTATTCCTCCGATCACCTTATCTCTCTTTCCTCTTTTATCTTTTACGAGGAGAGAAACTCACCTCTTCTAGGTAACGTGTATCTCATTTCGGTGTTGCAATTTGATCTGACTCGCATCCACACTTCTTTAGTTTGTCTTGGAATAATTGCTTTAACGGAAGTGGTCACTCGGAGTGTGCAGAGCTCATAAGCGTGGTAATGTTCTTTAGCATTCTAACGTACATCCAATATTCTTTCCTTTCAATTTAACCTAACAAACATTGGTTTAACACTTTTGGTTGTGTGGATGCTGCTTCAGGAATTCCGTCGTCTTCAAATTACAGAAACTCATGCATCTCATCATAGAATCTTGAACAATCTATACTCAAAAACTCACCATACTCCTGTAGGTGTGAGCACCTGTCAGCAGGATCTTTCGAGGAAGATCCTAGAGTTTCAATCTATACTCCGCAATAAAAATAAACTCATTTCTACGAAGAAATCGCAATAATCTTTTTGGGTCTTCTTCCTCACGCCTTAGCTCTAACTTTTCTTCTTTCTCTATTTCTCTTCAAGTATCTCTGACTGCTTATCAGTTACATGCCTTCAGCCAGAACTCAACTCTTCGTTCAAACTTTACCTTTTAATTCCACCAATGATGATCAAGGGGCAACTCCTACTCTTTCAGCCATCACCAATTCATTAAAGTCTACAATTGTAATTTCTTCTAAAGATGTCAAATCTACGCTCTGAGAAGTCATACTGCTCTGGTATTATTCTTTCTTAAAACTTGCGATTTGGTAAATTATTTCGTCTCTGTCTTTCTACTTTGACCCTCTTCCTTGCAAGAAATGTGAGCTCATTCAGCCTGTGCCAAAAAAATAAAGTCCTCGCAACTCCCTATTTATTGTCCTATTTCCTTAACATATGTCCTTTCTTTTTAATTCTATTCTTAACAGGAAGATTTGGAGACCTCTAAATTCTTCTCTGATCACCAGAATGGCTTTCAAAAAGAGTGATCAACTAATGATTTTATTTCACTCTCTCTGATTCATGATCCTCCTCTCTTCGGTATTTTAGTGAATCTTTCGCATTGACGCAATACAGATTGAAAGACTTCAATAGAGTCTGACAAAAAGTTTTGATTTCTAAATTTTCCTCTTTTAGAATCTATCCTTCTCTCTGATTTCATTTTCGGGTTGTTCTATAACCGCTCTTTTAGAAGGCCTCAGTTCATCTTTAAAACCTAATACGATAATAATAATAATAATAATAATAATAATAATAATAATAATAATAATAATAATAATAATAATAATAATAATAATAATAATAATAATAATAATAATAATAATAATAATAATAATAATAATAATAATAATAATAATAATATTTTACTATTATTATTAATTTATTATTATTATTAATTTATTATTTATTATTATTATTATTATTATTATTATTATTATTATTATTATTATTATTATTATTATTATTATTATTATTATTATTATATTTTTATTATTATTATTATTATTATTATTATTATTATTATTATTATTATTATTATTATTTAAATTTTAAATTCGTTTCTAAGAATATTGTCCAGTATTCAAATTAGTATATTCTTTTTCTTCAAAGAATTTAAGATGGATTTAGATTTTTGAATTTTTATCATTGAGTATTGTAAAATTTAACGAAAAATGAGAGCCGTGTACTAAAGAAAGTCGGAGGTCTTTCAGAAATACCACCCTCATCCTGAGAGGCTGTAAAATTAAAAATGCTGATGAAGACTGAAAAGTAGATGAGAAGCAAGTTTTAAATATCACTCGCCATTCTTCCTTCCCTTCACCTTTGCTGAAAATTTCAAAAAAATAATTTTAAGTATATAAAAGGTGAAGAATGTATTGTACCGACATATGTGTTTTGCATGATGAGTTGGAGGAGGTGGAGGAGTTGAACTACTGGATATGCCTGTTAAACACTTTCTGATATTCTTCTTAGTATTTAATGTAGTTGAGCAATTGCAGATCAAATGGATGAATTTGTTGAAGATAAATAAAATAAATTCCAAAAGTAAAATTTTACTTTAAAATTTTTTTAAAATATTTGGAAGAGTAAAGTTAAATTTTAAACAGATAAATTATTTAGTCATGGAGGTTATTAAAAAAAATAATTATTTAAATATCATTGAATCAAATAATATTCAAAGTAATTATAATAATAGAATTACCTCTATATCTACTCTTATGACTACTATTACTATTACTAGTACTTTTATTAGTAGTAGTTCTACTACTACTAATACTACTACTAATAGTAATAATAATAATAATAATAATAATAATAATAAATAATAACATGCTTTATTGCGAAATTAAAATAATTATAATTAGATAAATAATAAAATGAATAGTAGAGAAAAAAATAAATTTTTATGAATGTAATATTATATTAATACATTTGCTATAGTTTTAAAGCCTTGCAATATAACATACCTCTTGAGAGACAAAACACACACACACACACACACACTTTTATTACAAATGTTCATTTTCTCACTCCAATAGACTCAATTTTTCTTTCCAATTTAATTAAAATAAAGAATTAAATAATTAATTAATAATTAAAAAAATAAATTCATTGACAGCTGATTGCTTTAAGATAGTAAAAAACAAACATTTTCAGGATTGTATTACATTTCTCCTACTTCATACATACATAAAACCACATATCCATGTACACACTCAAACACACACAGACAAACAGCCTTATAAATACACACACACTATATATACATATATATATATATATATATATATATATATATATATATATATATATATATATATATATATATATATATATATATATATATATATATAATCCTTAAAATTTGCTAAGTAAATAACCTAAAACTTTTAGACCACATTTGTGTGCTACATAGACCCTTTACTCTTTTAAGGAAAACAGTCAATTTCCAAGAAATCGATAAATAATCATAAAAGATGGTTAATCCTTGGTCGGGCGATATTTAACTTAACCTCTTCCTTAATTTTTATTTACCAAAGAGGATGAAAGTTAAAAAAAAGAAAAAGAAAAGAAAAAAGAAGCTTTCATCTGACTAAATACTTTTAATCGAAGAGATTTTTTACTGTCTAAATAAAGCTCAAACTTAAGCTCAATTATATGCCAATATTTTATTTTATTTTTTTTGTTTTCATGGTTTAAATTCAGTTAGATTTTATTCGTTTGATATTTTTTATGATTTATGCTATGCTAGGATATATATATATATATATATATATATATATATATATATATATATATATATATATATATATATATATATATATATATATATATATATATATATATATATATATATATATATATATATATATATATATATATATATATATATATATATATATATATATATATATATATATATATATATATATATATATATATATATATATATGAACCGACCGGGGCCCCGGCCCCGATAAACTCTGGCTATTTTTACTGGCCCCGGCCCCGGCTAAAAATCAAGGAAAACCGGGGTTTGCCTGCCGGGGATTGAAAAGGCAAATTTTACTAAAGGGAGTTTAGTTAAAAAAAAAAAAAAAAAAAAAAAAAATTTTTTTTTTTTTTTTTTCACTCTATCTAAAAAAAAAAAAATTTAGCGTTTTTCTGAGTCCATAACTGTTAAAAATTATTATTTTTTTTTTTTTTTTTTTTTTTTTTTTTTTTTTTTTTTTAACCCTTTTTCAAATGAATGACGAGGCCAAACCACTTTTTGGAATGATCTGAAATTTGAATTGTATAATAAGAATTCTATGTTCTACAAAGGTTTCTAACAAACTTTTGTTCCCACATTTATAAAAAAAAAATATAAGCCCAAAACTGACCATTTATCGAAAAAAAAAATTTGTTTTAATCTAGTTTTTGAGAATTTTTTTTTTTTTTTTTTTTTTTTTAAATTTTTCAAGTGCTTATAACTTTTTTTCTAGACGTGATATCAAAAATCTGTTCCCACTAATGCAAAAAATTGGGGCTAAGATTATTCAGTTAAATTTTCAGCTCATGTGGACCAGTGGTTTGACCTCACTATTCATTTTTTTTTAAACTTTGGGTTCAAATAACTTTCAAACCGTTATAGATTCAGAAAAATGTTCGAAATCAATTCAGAACTTCGGGAAAAAAAATGCATATACCCTGAAGATTTCAGCTCAATCAGTTAAATAATAATAATAAAAAAAGTTTCAAATAAAAGAAAAGAAATTAAGATTTTTTTCCTTGTTTTTTCAATATTTACTTTTCGTTTTCTGTTTCTTTTGAAAGCTTCTTTTCTGCTAGTATATATATATATATATATATATATATATATATATATATATATATATATATATATATATATATATATATATATATATATATATATATATATATATATATATATATATATATATATATATATATATATATATATATATATATATATATATATATATATATATATATATTATTATTTTTAATGACTCAGTCGTTAAACGAGTACATCAGTGGAGTGCTCTTTCCACTGATGGGAATAATCTCCGGCATCCGCGATAGGCCTGGCCCAGCCAGCGGTACCGCCGTGGGCCATTGAAACCCAGGGATCATCCTCGAAAGATCCCACTGACAGGACTTAGTCCTAACTGGGGGAAGGTGATTATTATTATTTTATATATATATATATATATATATATATATATATATATATATATATATATATATATATATATATATATTTTATATCTCTTTCGGTGGGCAAAGGCCAGAGGCCTAAGAAATTCCACCTGAGTTGGGGAATAACTATCCTAGTCGATGGTGGCCAACGTGTCCAGACACACAGCGCTTGAAAGTATGCAAGTCAAAGGAAGTTGGGAAAACAGATAATGGGAGTGTGTTCCAGACTTTACCAGTAGAGTATATGTAAGAATGAGCATAGCGGTTAAGTCTGGGGTCGGAGAGTTGGACTGAGAAAGGATGAGAACTTGTAGAAAGGTGTGTCACACGAGCTCTTCTCAATGGAGAAGGTATGCGACGAGAAAGTTCAGAAGAGCAGTGTCCGTTGTAATAGAGATAGTAAAGAGAGAGTGACGCAACAATTCGACTGGCAGAAAGAGATTAAAGAGAGTTAGTAAGAGCAGGAGAGTTGATGAGACGAAATACCCTCGACTCCACCTTCTCTAGGAGAGCTGTATGTGTGGAATCACCCCAGATGTGCGAAACATACTCCATTCAGGGGCGAACAACACTCCTATACAGAGCAAGCAACTGGGGTGGCGTGAAGTAATTCTGAAGGAGCCTCAGAACACCCAACCTCATAGAAGCTTGTTTAAAGAGAGAAGTAATGTGATCATTCCAAGAAAGTTCACGAGAAAAAGAAACTCCAAGAATATTAAGAACAGATGAAGGCTTGAGTTGAGTGTTTTCGAAGAGGATATCATAGTTGTGTGGAAGATTGTGTCGAGTGGAGAGATGAAGGAATTGAGTTTTTGAGGCATTGAAAACAACCATATTTTCTCTGCCCCAATTTGAAATACGAGAAAGATACTCAGAGGTTAGTTGCTCCATATATATATATATATATATATATATATATATATATATATATATATATATATATATATATATATATATATATATATATATATATATATATATATATATATATATATATATATATATAAAATGACCTGGGGGAAATCCAAAGAAAACTAACAACAAAAAATATGAAATTTTTAATTAACGAAATTCTCAAAAATATAGAGCCTTTCTTCCTTTGATGTTAGAGTTTTTAATTGTTGGAAAAACTTCTTGAAGACAGTGCAGTTTTCCCTTCACCCAGTTATTCGCCATCAATCAAAACTAAATATGAAAAATAAACAATTTAGCGAATTGGAAAAATGTAAACTTTTAAATTTTATAAAAATAAATTTTAATTTTCAACTTCTTTCGGCCAATATTATAAATTTAAATAACGACTATAGCACGAAAGAAGTTAAAATGTGCCAAAGCTAAAATTGTTAAGACTAGTTTTTATAAGTTTCGACCTTTATTTTTAATTCGGACTTAAAGGTGCTAGGAATATAATATTCAAATTATAAATATAACTTTGTTTAGCGCACAAGCACCGATTGCACGAAAACATACCATCAAGTTATAAATAATCCTTTCTTGGTCTGTCAGATGTTTGTAGACGAGCCAGATGTCATTGAAGTTGAGTTGAGCTATCTGTATTTGAACTTCCCGTTGGCCTGCAGATGGATTGCTACCAAATTCTTCTTAAATTTATATTTGCATCACGGAACTAAAAAAGTTCTTTTAAAAGATTAATATTTACAGTTTAGTTTAAATTAATTATAAGTTCTTAAAAAACTTCACTGAACCTTGTTAATTTTTAAACAAGTGAAAGCTTTTTAGAAACGATTTTTTGTAACTGAGCTGCTCGATGCTTTTTTGAAGAAGTGATAACTTTTGAACTGCGTTTTGTGTACTGAGAACTGACTTTTTTGACTTTTTGGAATTATTTGAGACTGCTATTATTAGTTGGTTTGTTTTCGCACATCTGTGCGCTAAATATAAATATTTCCCAGCACCAAATAATATATACAAATTTACAAATATTTTCCCTTTTTTAATAGAAAAAGGGAAATTTCCTAACACTGGAGGACAGGAATTAAATTTTCTTTAAAAAGAAAATGATGAGAAAATTTTCCAAAAATAAATAAATTTGAATGCTTACTTTAAGCCAGATCACTTTTGTACAGTTGTTTAGTTTTTTCAGTTCTGACGATGGCAGCTTTTCTAACATTCTTTTTCTTTGAATATGCTTTGAGATCTAATTCTTGATTATCTAATTCTTCTAGGGAATCTGAATCAATTTGTGGAGTAGTTTCTGCAACACTAAGTAAGGGGATTAATGATGATACATGTCTTTTTACTAGTTCTTTCGTCTTACTTTTTAAAATTTTAGCTCCTGTTACTTCATCTTTTATGTTGGTCTGTACTTCTTTTCCTATTCCCATTGGGTACTCTGAAGATTTCAAAAACTTTTCTTTAAGAAGTACAAAATCACCTACTTTCAATTTATTATGTAATTTAGGTTTGTATCTTCCGCCTTTGTTAGTATCTTGAACAATTAATGTCGCTAAAAACTCCTCATTATAAATCTTAATTAAATTCTCCCTAATTTTTCTAAGTTTAGAAAAATTTTCTTTTACCTGGGTAACCGGATCCTCGTCCCAACTTTCATCTGGAATTGCCTGAAGATCTGGTATTACCTTTACTGATGGAAGAACATAACCTTTCAACAGTTGTTCTGGTGTGATCGGATCAGGAATATCAGGATCATCATTTGTTAGAGCATCCTTAAAGGCTATAGGTCTTTTGTTAATAATGCTATTATTAATATGAGAAATGGTAAATTCAAAATCAACATAATTTAAAATATTATTTCCTATAGAACCATATATAACTCTTTTTGAAATTTTTACACAACTTTCTACTAATGACCCTAATGAACTATTACCTTTAAAATATTGTTCAAATACAGGAGATTTTATATTTTGTTCAGAAAAATAATTCTGAGTTTCTGCATCTTTAAGAAAATCTGTTATAATATTTGAGGCCCTAACGATTTGACTTCCTAAGTCTGAACCTACATATTCTGGGATTCCATATTCAAATATATGCATTTGAAGAGCTCTTAAAAAGTTATTTACAGTTAAATCTCTACAAATCTTCAAATTTATAGCTCTGCTCCAAAGGCAAGTTATGCATAAAATATAAACTTTTGTTCTTTTGTTATAAGACTTAACATTATGTTGGTCAAAATAATTGAGAAAAATATATCTAAAAGGAATAGAGGGAGGGTTTATACGGAAATCTCTATAAGGACTTTGATTCAATTTAATTACTTGGGAATTCAATCTCTTACAAATTACACATTCTCTTTTTATTTTCTTAACTAGAGAAAATAGTTGTGGAACCCAAAAATTTTTACGTAATTCTGACATTAACGTATAATAACTAGCATGTGCTAGCTTTTTATGCAAGTCTATTATTATTAATTTAGTGAGGGTACTCTTTTTTGAGAGCAAAATAGGAAAGTAGTTCCTATTTTTGTCCTTACCTCTACTGCATTTGCTTTTAACTCTCAGTATATGGTCTTCATCTGGAAAAATGTTTAATTGAGCAATTATATTAGGCATTATGGCATACTGTTTTTCTTTGGATGATAAGTACTTAAAACATTCTGGAAAATAAATAGCTTGATTTTTCTTGATTAAGTTATTACAAGCTTTTACATAGAAAATTTCATCAGTATCACATTCATCATTTTTACAATGACCTACTTTAGATTTTAAAATATTTATAAACTTAAAAATATATTTGTGGACATTTACCAATTTTTGAAAGCTTGAAAACCTTTCAAGAGGAACTAAATGTTCCGGTGATTCATTTCCATCCTCCACTACAGTAACTAACTGTGAAGTATTTATTGAAGGCGAATTCAAATTTGGATTTGGAATCACAATTCTTGGAAGATCTTCACCCAAGCTCATCGACTCTTTCCTAGATAAAAATTCAGGTCCTGAAAAGTAATTGGTTTTACATAGCTGTTTGTAACTACAAGGTCTAGTTACAGCATCACTCGGGTTATCGAAACCTGAAATGAATTGAAATGTTATAGGAAAAGTCTCACAAATTTTATTTAAATGGTTAAGTCTATTTGCTATAAAAACAGCTTTTCTGTTGTGTTTTTCCAAATTTATTAAAATGAGCATTTATCCAGTTTAAAGAAACCATACTATCAGTATAAAGAAGTAACTCGCAAATATCTATAGGATTCACAGAACTTGGACCTCTTAAGTCATTATAAATATCTATTAAACATAATGCCCCTAATACAATAGCTTGAAACTCCAAACTTGGAATTCCTTTACCTTCTAACTGTTTATTAATGATTCTATTTTTAGCCATTAAAAAACTAACTTCATGAGTAGAAAGATCTTGAATATAAATTACTGTACCATAAATTACTTTACTACTATCAGTAAAACCTACCAATCTAAATCTTCCTTCTCTTTTCCCTATGAACCTTTTTACATGTACCTGGGGAGAAGAATTTACCTGTCTGGAAATATTTCGCCACTCACGTACTTGTTCTGGCGATAACTTGGAGTCCCATCCAATGTCTTTCTTTATTTGAAGTTCATGAAGGTAAAGTCTAGCTCTGTTTAATAATGGGGCATTAAAATTAAATATATCAAAATTTTTAGCAATTGTCTGGAGAATTTGTCTTTTAGTATTCGCTTCAGGATCTAAAAACAATTTCTTTGTTGCTAAAGTATCGTGAATCCTATTCCACTCAATACCGAAAAATTTTACCTTTTCCGAAGTTTTCTCATCTGATTCATCGTCTATTTTCATTTGGAGTTCTTCTTGATTAGTCAGAAATTTCTGTAATTTAAACTGATATGGATTAAAAATATCATTTAGAATTTTAAATACCTTTTTCAACTGATCAATGTCATTGCATGAATAGGCACAATTATCCATATAACTTAAGGAATAAATCAATTTTTTTATTTCTTTTAAATTGAATTCATCGTTTTCTGAATCTAAGATTAATATTTTATACAGCGCAAGCATTAAAATACTAGGAGAGCAAGTTATTCCGAAAGGCAAACGCTTTAATTTAAAAGCTTCTATTGCAAAATTTCCTTTTGAGACATTCTTAAACCACAAGAATGCTAATCTGTTTTGATCAACTTCATTTAATGAAATTTGCAAAGAATGCACTAACAAGGTCGAAGCATAAAATATATTGATCGAAACGTAGGGAAAGTACAGAAGTAGCAAGTTTTTGATTCAGGTTTGGACCAGGATAAATGGCTTGATTATGACTTACTGTCATTTGCTGAGAGGGATCTTTTTCGCAAAGGTTGGACAAATAAACCACCCTACATTTGGTGGTCTCTCTATCTTTTCTTATTACACTCATATGTGGAATAAAACTGTGAGTGGGAAACTCCTTCCTAAATTCTTCTAAATCATCAATTTTTTCAATTATCCCTAATTGCTCTTGATCTTTAAAAACTTTGTCAATCATTAAGAGTTTATCTTTATTTTTCGGAAACTGTTTAATATTTGACTTAAGAATTTGTTTAGATAAATTATAATTTTCTCCTAATAAGTGAGCAACACTACCATTCCACATAAGAGGCATTCTTAATCTACCATTATTTTCTCTTATTGTATTATCTAAAACAAACTTTACTAACCTTTCGTTTAGTTTGCCACCTTCCTCATTTACCTCTTCATCATAGTTTAGTACGGAAGAACATTTACCTTCCAATATTTCATTTGTAGCCCTTTGTAGTTCCCTTTCGTTTATCTTCCCCTCTTCGTCAATCACCATAAAATTAGCTTGCCTTTGGGCTTTAGTTTAGTACGGAAGAACATTTACCTTCAATATTTCATTTGTAGCCCTTTGTAGTTCCCTTTCATTTATCTTCCCCTCTTCGTCAATCACCATAAAGTTAGCTTGCGTTTGGGCTTCCTTTGCAATCTCCTCTTCTGTAAAACTTTCTATCTTGCCTGTAAGAAAACTAGAATAATTTTTAATTTCATTATCAAAATGTTTCAAATTTAACATTTGGTAGAAATAGCTCAATTTCTTAACAAAGTTTCAATGCTACCCATTAGCATGACTCCTATTGGAGTATCTAAATAGCATGAAGGTGTATGTGCTCCAAACACAACCATACTTCCGGGAATGCAATAAGCTGAATCAGTACCCAAAATAAAACCTACCTTGGAAATTTGGCTCGAATTTTCTTTAAGATATGAATCTGCCAAACTATATCCTTTTTCATTAAATTTTGCAACGACTGTTCCTAAATTTGGTAGGTCAATATTTGTTGGAACTTCCGGAACACACACAGCTTTAGTTTTATGAACTGCTTCTCCAAATCTCATTTCCAATTCTACTATTTTAGTTTTATATTCTTTAGAACTATTAAACCCATTTATTACTAAAGAGAACTCATCATTTAACACAGTATATTTACTTCCTTTTAATACTGAATTGAACACAAAATTTAATTGGCATCCAGAATCTTTCAAGCCTCTTACCATTGTACCGTTTTCAAGTTTGCAAGTAAATGTAGGTAAAATGCAATCTCTGTTCAAACTAGACTGAAAAGCCTGAGTTGACCACATCGCTCCGTTATTTACTTTAGCTTTATTTTCCTTAGTCTTGGTTGCATCTTGCTCATTGCTTCCTTTCTTTTGTTCAATTTCTTTTACTTGTTCTAAGCATAAAAAATCGAAAGGCCATTCCTTACAATGCTTGCAAGAATATTTAAATCTAAATTTACAATCTTTTGTGGAATGTGAAATATAGCCACATTTTATGCATCCTTTAATCTCATTTAATTTATCATGTTTTTCTTTTACAGATTTAAAATTTGGGCATGCATAAATGGAATGGTCTGCTTTGAATTCTGATTTAGGACAAAGGCCACAATTTTTAAGTACCCTTTAACTTATTTTTATATTTACTTGACAAGAGAACGAAATTTTTAAGTTTTATCGTTGTCTTTGTTTTTTTTATGAAATTTTCACTTTGCTATTTTATATCTTTTTTCAAATATGTAGGAATCAATAATTTAGCTTAGTTGGTTTAAATTGCACGAAGTCATCAATTGAATTTTCTTTCATTGTAATTATCTCTCTAACTGTCTCTAATTCATTGTACCTTTTTGGCAATTTTTTTTTTCAAGTGCTATTTTAAACGTCATTTTTTGAGTGGATATATCTCGTAAATGAATTATGGAAAACTAATTAAAATGTATTATTTTCTATAAAACTGTTTGAATAAAATTTTAAAATAAAAAAAACAAAAAATATTTCTTTGAGAGTAATTTCAATTTGAAATCATTGACAGGTTCACTTGAAAAGTTTTTCTCAGGCCGGAATTGTAAAAACTAAATACAGTTGAATCAGCATAGATTTTACTATAAAATTAAAGAAAAAAATTAAAAATTTTCAAAAGTTTCTTTATATTCACTTTGAATTTTTTTTGTCATATTTCATTTGGAAAATGTAAAACTTACATATTTGGAATCAGCAGAAAATTTCTTGAATGTTTCAAAACAAATTTTTCCCACCCCAAAACAAGTGCATTGCATTTAGCTTGCTCATTAAAAAGCTTTTTTCTTAGAATTTTAAAAAACTGATTTCAATTTTTGCTCATGAAAAAAAAGTTTCAAATAAATTTTTAAAAAGTACGTTTTTTGTTGTTAACACTACTGCCATTTGCACCTCTTTTCATCCGTTCTGAAAATTTCAAAAGCTTTTTTCCCGAGCCATTTTACAATGTTTGCAAGAATAAAATTCTAAATGTGTTCTAAATATTGCTTAACTTTTGCTTCAGAAGTGAAAAATTGTTTATTTACATATTTCATTTTTGTGAAATGTAACCACATTTTAAGCATCCTTTAATCTCATTTAATTTATCATGTTTTTCTTTTACAGATTTAAAATTTGGGCATGAATAAATGGAATGGTCTGCTATAAAATTTGATTTAGTACAAAGAACACAATTTTTAAACTTTCCAGATTTTTCATATACAACATTAGATGCATAATTTGTCGTACTTTCATTTATTTTTTGAGCATATTTTGAAGGATTACCTTTCGTATGCAATTTCTTCTTCTCTTCGAATCTTTTGGTAACTTCAATATATCTTTCGACAGCTGGAAAAAGATTTTCATTAATGTCTGAAAGAGATGGTTTATTTTTATTTGTTATTTGTATAAACTGATTTTGCAACGTTTCGTTCATTGCTTTCCAAAAACAAAATTGCAAAACTGTATCGATGTCAATTTCTAAATTTTTAAATGATTCATTAATGATTCTCATTTCACTGACGAACACGTAAGGATCTTTAGAATATGACATTTTTAAATCTAAGTAGTTTCTGAATAGCTTCGTACTTTTGTTGCAAAGGAGAAGCTAACGCTTGTGAAAGAAGATCTTTTGCTTCTTCGTAAGATTGTTTACTTCTTTCTAGTGAAGAAATAATTATAGCAGCTCTTCCTGAAATTTGACCCTTTAATATTATAAACTTTTCAAAGGATGAATACTTATATTTATTCATTACGGCTTCAAAATCACTAAAGAATTTTTCTAAATTTTCGCCCTCTTCTCCGCTGTATTTGGGTAACGGAGCCGTGGGTGGTTTTAAATGATTTTGTGCAACAGAATTTTCATTATGGATAGATTCCGACTTTAAACTTTCTTCTAATATAGATCTAGACTCTATGACTTTATCTTCGTAAGATTCACAGTCACTCATCTCTTTTTCAAATAAGTCTTGATTATCTTCATTTGACTCATCCCAAATTAGAGATGAAATTTTAGAATTTATATCATCTATTTTCTGAGCGATCGAATTTAATTTTTGTAATGACTGTTGTTTCTTTAAAGTTGAAAAACTGTCTATAGAGCTTATAATATTATTATTAAGTCTAGTGATTTGCGAACGCAAATACTTCCTAGTCTCGATATCTTTGTTTAAAGTAGAAGTCATTTTAAACTTAAAATTAGGACTAGTTTTAGCTTCAAATTGATAAATATATATATAGGTATATATAAAAAATAACTCAAAAATAGTTACTAAAAACTGTACACAAAATATCTAGTTAATAAGAATTTAATTTAGTAAGAAAATTTTCAAATATGAATAATTTGAGATTCAACGTGAAAGATCGAAGCACAAAAAATTTTAGAAAATTTACTAATTTCCGAGGAAAATTTTCAATATGAAACAAAGTTCGAATTTTTTTAAATATATGATTTCCACAAATATAAATAAATATTTGAACTAAAAGTTCTAGAAAAATATGAATTTAAATTTTGCAAGAAAAAATTTTCACCTCTACTAAATTTTTAGTAAGAGAACTTTTTTAATATAAATATAGAAAAGCTTACCGCTTAAACTTATGATAGCCTACCAACTGCAAGCGAAGGGAAGTAAACTGCAACCATGACCAATGCACCTCATGTCCCGCCAGGGGTTCCATGTAGCGAAATAAAGATGACCTGGGGGAAATCCAAAGAAAACTAACAACAAAAAATATAAATTTTTAATTAATGAAATTCTCAAAAATATAGAGCCTTTCTTCCTTTGATGTTAGAGTTTTGAATTGTAGGAAAAACTTCTTGAAGACAGTGCAGTTTTCCCTTCACCCAGTTATTCGCCACCAGTCAAAACTAAATATGAAAAATAAACAATTTAGCGAATGGGAAAAATGTAAACGTTTTTAAATTTTATAAAAGTAAACTTTAAATTTTCAACTTCTTTCGGCTAATATTATAAATTTAAATATACGACTCTATAGCACGAATGAAGTTAATATGCCAAAGCTAAAATTGTTAAGACTAGTTTTTATAAGTTTCGACCTTTATTTTTAATTCGGACTTAAAGGTGCTAGGAATATAATATTCAAATTATAAATATAACTTTGTTTAGCGCACAAGCACCGATTGCACGAAAACATACCATCAAGTTATAAATAATCCTTTCTTGGTCTGTCTGATGTTTGTAGACGAGCCAGATGTCATTGAATGTTGAGTTGAGCTATCTGTATTTGAACTTCCCGTTGGCCTGCAGATGGATTGCTACCAAATTCTTCTTAAATTTATATTTGCATCACGGAACTAAAAAAGTTCTTTTAAAAGATTAATATTTACAGTTTAGTTTAAATTAATTATAAGTTCTTAAAAAACTTCACTGAACCTTGTTAATTTTTAAACAAGTGAAAGCTTTTTAGAAACGATT
>SEYY01009586.1:7500-15000 GCA_009176605.1 Armadillidium nasatum | reverse complement strand
GTTATTATTATTATATTATTTTTATTATTATTTAATAATAATTTTATTATTATTATAAAAATTTTTATTATTATTTTATATATTATTATTATTATTATTATTATTATTATTATTATTATTATTATTATTATTATTATTATTATTATTATTATGTCTCGCAACATCGATACAAACATAACAAGACCTTCGAACGTTCAAAAAACAAACACAAAACTCTTTTACTTATTAATCACGACATTTCCAATTTTAGCATAAAACACAGAACTAAAAATGTCTTTTAAATTAAAAATGGCAGAGTCCATCTTAATCAAAAGGTTACAAACTAGTTATTAATATTAATTACGATAAAACGACAATTATTTTTCCTTAAATTCCTTTTGAGTTTAACTGCGTAGAATTTTATTAATGATATTTTTATTTTCAGGTTTTTAGTTATAACGAAAGGCTTTATATTTTTTATATTTGTTGCTTCACAAAATATTTAAATAGCCTTTTTA
Organism: Armadillidium nasatum; assembly: GCA_009176605.1. Classification (NCBI taxonomy): domain Eukaryota; kingdom Metazoa; phylum Arthropoda; class Malacostraca; order Isopoda; family Armadillidiidae; genus Armadillidium; species Armadillidium nasatum. The sequence goes on along the minus strand of SEYY01009586.1, from coordinate 14,503 downwards.
GTTTTAACGATTGGACTTTAATTTTTTATTTATTTGTTATTTTTACAATAAGTATTTAAAGAAGAACTTTATTGATTTTTGTTTTAACGATATTTTTTTTAAAATTTTTTATTTGTTACTTCACAGTAAGTATTTAAAGAACTTTTATTGATATTTCTATTTAAGTATTTTAATTTTAACGATAGATCTTTAATTTTTATATTTGTTACTTCACAATAAGTATTTAAATAACATTTATTAATATTTTAATTTTAAGACATTTGGTTTCAACGATAAGCTTTTAATTTTTAATATTTACTATTTCACAATAAATATTTAAAGAACATTTAATTGATATTTTTATTTTAGCATTTTAGCACTTTTATATTTTTTATTTTTTTTTATTTGTTACTTCACTATAATTATTTAAATAACATTTACTGATATTTTTATTTTAGGATTTTTGGATTTAACGATAATTTATTTAATCCTTTATACAAGTATTTGTTACTTCACAATAAATATTTAATAAATATTATTTTGTTTCATCATTGATAAATTTTTTTTTGAAATCGTTTTTGGTGATGCATGAAGTGTTCAGAAGTTATTAGATTAAACATTTCTTCTTCAAGGTTTCTCTAAATTGATATTTTTAGAGAATTAATTTTAAAAATTTATTTAAAATTAGAACATTGTTATTATTATTATTATGATTTTTATTATTATTAATAATTATTGTTACTATTATTTTATTATAATTATAAATATTATTATTAATTATTATTCTAATTATTATTATTATTATTTTTATTATTATTATTATTATTATTATTATTATTATTATTATTATTATTATTATTATTATTATTATTATTATTATTATACCTCAAAATACGTATTGAATGTAAATATTATCAATCGTTGCAAACTCTTGCTATTTTTTTTATTTCTGAAAAATTCAATGTACGTTATAGGGATTTTTGATCTATGACTCTGCTTGCTTAAGGGAAGATGATGTTGAAAACTCATTCCCTTAAACACACCTCTCGCATAATTTTAGGATGTTTGTTATAGAGATACTACCATAAACAATAATTAGGTGAAAATATAATGAAAACATTATTGTCCCGTCTAATTTTATCAAATGCAACAGATTTAATATTACTTCGAGAAAAAATCAGATAAATTGTCATAGGAATTTTTTATTAGCTGATAAAATAGTCAAGACAGAGAGAGTTGATTTAAAAATATCCTTTTCAAGACAAAAATTAAGATTAACTTCTAAGTTAATTTGACAAGCGATGTAATTTTTATATAAAAAGTTAATTTAAATTATTACCGAACAAAATGATGATTATGTGTTCAAGAAAATTAAATTTGCTTAAGGCATTTTAAGCGAAGTTTGACACTACATACTCTTGTTTTCAGGTCTTTGGATTTTACTCAAGTCAAAACTTGTCAAAACTTATCAAAATTCGTAAAAACTTGTCAAAATTTATCAAAACTTGTCAAAATTTGCCAAAACTTTTCAAAACTTGTCAAAGCTTGACACATGAGTCAAAACGGGATTGTGTTTCAGTGTAATAATTAAAAGATATTGCTCTAAAAAGATGTTTAAGGTTTGACAATAGCTGCGATAAATATTTTGGTATTCAAAATTTATCAAAACTTGTCAAAATTTGCCAAAACTTTTCAAAACTTGTCAAAGCTTGACACATGAGTCAAAACGGGATTGTGTTTCAGTGTAATAATTAAAAGATATTGCTCTAAAAAGATGTTTAAGGTTTGACAATAGCTGCGATAAATATTTTGGTATTCTTTAAGAAGAGTTGACAGATCACATCCATTTTTCAGAATGGTCACATCAACAGACACAGCGCGAACGGAACTTACAGAAAAGAGCTCCCACCAGTCATAGGGAAATCTATATTACCTAAAACCTCAGAAGAAAGGATCGGAATTAGAATTTGTAAAATGAGCTGAAACTCTTCCTTTAAATCCTTTAAATTAGAAGTTTTAACTGTCTAATTTAGCTCGAATGTTAAGAGATATTTTTTTTGTGCCACTATCATCAGAAACATGCCGACATTTAATTAAATTAAAATTTATAATTTAATTAAAATAAAATTAAAAAAAAAAAAAAAAATTTAAATAAATATAAAAAAAAAAAATATATATATAAATATATATAATATATATATATATATATATATATATATATATATATATATATATATATATATTATATATATATATATATAATATATATATATATATATATATATATACTATATATATATATATATATATATATATATATATATATATATAATATATATATATATATATATATATATATATATATATATATATATATATATATATATATATATATATATATATATATATATATATATAATATATATATATATATATATATATATATATATATATATATATATATATATATGTATATATATATATATATATATATATATATATATATATATATATATATATATATATATATATATATATATATATATATATATATATATATATATATATATATATATATATATATATATATATATATATATATATATATATATATAATATATATATATATATAATATATATATATATATATATATATATATATATATATATATATATATATATATATATATATATATATATATATATATATATATATATATATATATATATATATATATATATATATATATATATATATATATATATATATATATATATATATATATATATATATATATATTATATATATATATATATATATATATATATATATATATATATATATATATATATATATATATATATATATATATATATATATATATATATATATATATATATATATATATATATATATATATATATATATATATATATATATATATATATATATATATATATATATATATATATATATATATATATATATATACACATATATACTATGATTCAAAATCACTTAACGACCACACATACAGAGAGATACATACTAATTTTCAAGCACTCTTATTAAATTTCAAATTTAAATTTCTTTTATATATTTTTCTGATTTGAACACAGTACGTTCACTTCTTTCATCTTTACCCTTGGAACTAATTTTACTCATATTTAAAAATTAAATTTACTACATATTAAATGTAAACATAAAATAAATAAAAATAAAACTCTTGAAAATGACCGCCATTCTATTAATATGGAAGTCCAATAGAATTTGTTTCATATTCTATTTTTGGTATGTATTTTGAATGCGTCTTTTGGTACAATTAACGCTTTCACTCGGAAAAACACCTTTTAGTTATTAAACTTGTTTTGAAAAACATATGTTTTCCAATATATATATATATATATATATATATATATATATATATATATATATATATATATATTATATATATATATATATATATATATATATATATATATATATATATATATATATATATATATATATATATATATATATAAATAGGTCAATAATTAAAGTCTGCTAACTCTCTTGCAGATCAAATACATTAAACATCAGAGTTTAAAGTTTGCTATAGGAGAATCGAACCGGGCCCTATAGCACAAAAAGCATAGAGTTTTACCACTACGCTACTGGTGGTTCAAAAGAGAGACCCATAGAGGAGGCTTATGAATAATAATTCTCAAGAGCAACCTCCAAGGACTTCTCTCGACCGAGCTTGAGCGTGAGGCAACATTGCGTAATAAAAGGTAGGGCCGAGCCCGGGGCATTTTGCCTCACGTTCAAGCGCAGTCGAGAGAAGCCCTTGGAGGTTCCTCTTGTGAATCATTATTCATAACCCTTCTCTTCGGATTCCTTTTTTGAACCGTGAGCAGCGTAGTGGCAAAACTCTATGCCTTTGTGCCATAGGGCCCGAGTTCGAATCCCCTATAGCAAACTGTAAACTCCTATGTATATATATATATATATATATATATATATATATATATATATATATATATATATATATATATATATATATATATATATATATATATATATATATATATATATATATATATATATATATATATATATATATATATATATATATATTATATATATATATATATATATATATATATATATATATATATATATATATATATATATATATATATATATATATATATATATATATATATATATATATATATATATATACTTCTGAACAAAATTGTCCAGTCCCATTTTTCAATTTGGGAAAAACACTTATTAAGTTGAGTCCTTACCTTTCTCAATCCAGCTCTGTGATCCATGATTTAAATTCTGTGTTCATTCTCTTTCATTTAAAAAAAAAATGGCGAAACTCAACTCATCATCACTTGGGAGTTGGCCGCTTCCGATGATGGGGATGGTGCCGCTAGGACCCGGCGTCGAGCTTGCTCCGGTGCGCGGTTGTCTTTTTTCTTTAATTTCTGCAACATTCGTGGTCTTTTTTCTAAATTCCTCTTTGTCGAACACCATCTCTCTTCTTCTAAACCTCATCTCTTGTTCCTAACCGAGACTCAGGTGCTTGAGTGTGTTGACAGTAAATCTTATTCTGTTACCTCCTACTGTTTCTATCCTCAATTTTCAGCCAAAAGCGGATGTAGCGCAAATGTGAGCAACGATGTTATTTGCTCTCGTGTCTCTTATTTTTGAGTCTCCTAAATTCTCTACTTTATGGATTAAGCTCTCTTGCAATTCTACTACTAAATTTGTTTGTTCTGTCTATTCTTGGACAATTTAAACACAAAATAGAGCACATTCTTTCTTCTTCTCCTTTCTCCGAGATCATCATTTCAGGTGATTTCAATGTTCACCAACGCCAATGACTTTCATGATCCAGCCGGTGAACTCACCTACATCTTTTCTATCCAGAACAACATTGAGCAGTTGGTGCAACTTCCTTCCCGTATCCCTGACCGTTTTGGTGATGAACACAACATACTTGATCTTTTTTTAATCTCTTATCTTTCTCCTTATACTGTTAAACTCTTTCCTCTTCTTGGTTCATCCGATCACCTTATCTCCGTATCTTGTTCTGTCACTTCAAGTCTTCCGGAAGAATGGCAACCGCCTTCGGCGAGGAGAAATTTCTGGCACTTCGGTGCTGCTAACTGATGTGACTTGCGATTGTACTTCTCTGATTTCCCATGGAATGATTATTGCTTGCGTGGGAGGGGTCCCTCGGAGTGTGCTGAGCGTATAACCGAGGTGATTCTCTCTGGCATGGAGGCGTACATTCCATATTCTTTCCCTTCTACTAAACCTAACAAACCTTGGTTTAACTCTACTTGTTCTCGCACTATCCGCCGCAGAGATGCTGCCTTCAGAGTTTACCGTCGTCTTCAAACTCCTGAAACTCATTCAATTTATATTTCTTGGTATATTCAATTTTCGGAGTGTGCTGAGCGTATAACCAAGGTGATTCTCTCTGGCATGAAGGCGTACATGACATTTTTTCCCTTCTACTAAACCTAACAAACCTTGATTTAACTCTACTTGCTCTCGCTCTATCCGCCGCAGGGATGCTTCCTTCAGAGATTACCGTCGTCTTCAAATTCCTGAAACTTATTCAACTTATATTTCGTCCCGAAATAGTGCAAAATCTATTCTTCGAGGTACCAAAAACTGTTTTTCTCGCCGCAAATGCAATAATCTTTCTGGTTCCTCTTTCTCTCGCCCTTTCTGGCATTTGAAAAAATGTCAACTCTAACTTTGCTTCTTCCTCTTTCCTTACTCTATTTTTTTTCTGATGGCACAACTGCCATTTTACATTCTAGTAAATCTGAACTCTTCACCCAAACTTTTGTTTCTAACTCTACCTTAGATAATTTCGGAAAAATTTCTCCTCCTTCAACCCCCTCCAACTCATTTATGCCTACCATTTTAATTTCTTCTAAAGATGTCATTTCTACTCTCTCCGTGCTTAACACTAAGAAGGCGTATGATCCTGATGGTATTACTCCTGCGGTTCTAAAAACTTGTGCTTCTGAACTTGCACTCTGCCTTGGTAAAGTATTTCGTCTATGTCTCTCCACTTCTAACTTCCATTCTTGCTGGAAACGTGCTCTCATTCAGCCTGTGCCGAAGAAGGGGGACCCATCTCAACAATCTAACTATCGTCCTATTTTTTTAATCTCCGTTCTTTCTAAAGTTTTCGAATCTATCCTTAACAGGAAGATTTGGAAACAAATTAATTCTTTTATTCTTATATCTGACCGCCAGTATGGCTTTTGTAAAGAACGTTCTACTGGTGATCTTCCTTCCCTACCTTCTGACTCTTCATCCTTCGCTCTTTGGGGTTTCGGCGAGTCTTTCGCTGTTGCGCTAGGCATATCCAAAGCCTTTGATAGAGCCTGGCACAATGATTTGATTTCAAAACTTCTTCTTTCAGAATTTATCTTTCTCTCTGTGACCTTCTCTCTAATTACCTTTCCAGTAGTTCTATAGAAGCTGTTGTAGATGGTCACCATTCTTCCTTTAAATCCGTAAATAGTCGTGTTCCTCAAGGGACTGTCCTATCTCCAATTGTTATTCTAATTTTCATCAATGACCTTCTCTCTATTACTTGATCTCCTATACACTCCTATGGCAATGACTTCACCCTTCATTATTCCTTTCAATTTGAAAGACGGCCCTCCCAACAGCAGTTAATAGATTTAAGAAGGATGGCCTTGGAGAAACTAACCTCTGATCTTTCTCGTATTTCAAATTGGGGCAGAGAGAACATGGTGGTTTTCAATGCCTCATAAACTAAATTCAACCATCTTTCTACTCGACACGACCTTCCACACAACTATGACATCTTCTCCGAAAATACTCCCCTCAATATTCTCGGTGTTTCTTTTTCTCGTGATCTTTCTTTGAAATATCACATTATTTCTCTCTCTAAACAAGTTTCTAAGAGATTGGGTGTTCTGAGGCGCCTTCGTGGTTATTTTACGCCACCCCAGTTGCTCTGTATAGGGTGTT
>SEYY01009585.1:0-22444 GCA_009176605.1 Armadillidium nasatum | reverse complement strand
TTCCCTTTCAGCATGCCTCAAACAAAGAAATCCAGCAAGGTACAGTCAGATGATCCTGGTGGTTAAAATCCCTTGGAAATGATAGAATCTTCAAAGAAGGACTCATTTGTACATGCTGACACTGGATGCATGACATGATTCTACCTTACTTCTCACGCACCAAGGTTTATTCATAGCAAATTTTATTAACCTATGGCCAGTACTTTGATATCTATAAGGGCATATCTGGGGCTGACAGCTATATATATATATATATATATATATATATATATATATATATATATATATTATTCATTTATGTGGTAATATACAGTGAGAGTCGGGAGCTGCAGTTTATTAAGTAAGTATTATTATAATCCGAAATATTTTTGCATGATTTAGGAGTGGGCAAATATTTCAGATTCTATTGTAATATTCTCATAAAGCAAAAGAAAAATTCCAGACTTTCTTTGTCATAATGCCTGAAAGAGAGCATACTTCCAAAGAAAAGGTCAAGTTGCTAGATTATAGTAGTTGTCAAGTTAATGATAAAACTTAGGAGAAGATGTTTGAAAAAAAAAAAATAATTTGGCAGTAGGAGTTAAACTTTCCAACTATTAAACTTAGAGAAAGAGAGAGTACATCAAGTTTACATGAGGTCAGCTTTATCTGAAGTATGATAGCTGTAACTTGTAAAATCATCAGGAGAATCAAGAGCAAAGTTTTTTCTTCTGCGATGTTAGTAACAATAATGGATAAGTATCCATTTCAAATTTTCTATATGATTTTTAAACTCTCAAAAGTAAATTAAAGTTTTAAAGAAATAATTTTAATTTTAAAAATTAATTTTGAGTGGGGATGGAGTGAGGTATAGGTATCAGTATATTTTTAGGTATCAGTAAAAAATGACCGATAATGGTAAACGTGTCTCAATACACGGCGTTTGAAAGTTTGCAAGTCAAAGGAAGTTGGGAAAATTGATAAAAGGAGTGTGTTCCAGACATTTCCTGTTGAATACTTGTAAAACTGAGCATGCCTGTTAGGTCTGTTGTTAGAGAGTTTGACAGAGAAAGGTGGAGACTGTACAGAAAAACATGTAGTTCAAGCCATTCCCAGTAGAGAAAGTATGCAATGAAAGAGAAAGTATAGAGAGAATGACAACAATTTGACTGGCAAAGAAGAGACTAGAGAGAATTAGGGGGAGCGTTTAAGTTAAAAAGAAAAGCCCTAGACTCCACCTTTACAAGGAAAGCTGTATGAGTGGACCATCCCAGAAATGACACATTCTTCATAATGGGGCGACCACCACCAATATGAAGAGCAAGCAACTCAGGTGGTGTGAAAAAATTACAAAGGCACCTCAGAATATCCAACCTCTTGAAAGCTTGTTTAGTAAGCTAGAAGTAATGTTTTCCTTCTAAGATCACAAAAAAAGAAACAATGATAAAATTAAAGATGGACAAAGATTTAAGTTGTTTTGAAGATGTCATAGTTGTGTGGGAGGTTGTGTCAAGTAGAGAGATGGAGGAACTAAATGTTTGAGACACTGAAAACAACCTTATTTTCTCTTCCCCAGATTGAAATACGAGAAGGGTCAGAGGTCAGTTGCTTCAAGGCCATCATTCTTGCATCAATTAGCTGATGTTGGGAGTTGCGTCTTTCAAATTGGAAGGAGTAATGAAAGGTTGAGTCATTAGCATAGGAGTGAATACATGATTTAAGTAATTGAGGTCTTTAATGAAAACTAGAAAAAGAGTTGGAGTTAGGACATCCCTGAGGAACACCATTATTAATAAATTTAAAGGAAGAACTGTGGCAGTCTACAACAGCTGCTATAGAATGACCAGAATTAAAATCAGAGAGGATAGATTCCGAAAGAGGAAAGTTTAAAAATCAAAGATTTCTGCTACTCTCTATCTGAGGCTTTTGATATATCTAATGCAATACAAAGATTTACAGAAATGCTGAAGAGATGAGGACCAAGAGTCAGAGGGAAAGGAAAGAAAATCACCAGAAGAACTTTTTTTATGAAAGCCATACAAGACTAGAGATCTTTCCAACTCGAAAAACTTTAGAAACAACAGAGGTTGAAAAAAATGGAACAGTAGCTGAGTGGTTGGAGAGGTCCCCCTTTTTCAGCACATGCTTAATGAGAGCACGTTTCCAGTGGGAAGGGAAGGTTGTAGGAGAAGATATTGCTCTGAAATCATCTAAAGTTGAATTAGTGGCAAAAGTCTGAGCAGAAAATTCAGTTTTTGAAGAAAGTAAAATGGCAATTGTGCTGGAAGAAAATACTAGTGGAGGGAAAGAGGAAAAGTCAAAGTTTGAGTTGACAGTTTCTGCAAAATGCCTGAAAGAGAGGAAGAGGAGCCGCCAGCAAAATAATTGCATTTTGTATTGAGAAATGAGTTTTTGGTAATACAAAGAGCAAGAACAAATTTTGCATGATTTCAGGATATAAAAAAAACAATTTTCTGAAGTTTGACAACAACAGTTATTCCTGAAGGCAGCATCCCTGCGGCAAATAGCACAAAGAATAAGTAGAGTCAAACCAAAGTTTGTAAGGTTTAGTAGAAGGGAAAGATTATAGAATGTTGTCTCCATGCCACAATGAATCATCTCAGTAACACGCTCTGCAAGCATAGGGACCCCTCCCACAGAAGCGATAATCATTCCACAGGAAAATCAAAAAATCAACAGGAAATCAAAGAAGCTTGTCATCCACATGTCACAAACATTTCCTCGAAATTCGCGAGAGGCTTTCTTGTGGAAGACTTGAAAAGATAGAAGAGGATACAGAGATAAGAAAGCAGCTAGAAGAACTGAGGAGGATAGAGTTTGACAGTATAAGGAGAAGGATTAGAAGTTTTAAAAAATGTTAGAATGTTGGGTTTATCCCCAAGACGATCAGGAATACTAGTAGGGAGCTGCACCCACTACTCATAGTTGTTTTGGATAGAGAGTTGAAATTCACATTCACCGATTGTATCAGGAAAACTAGAAGAAAGTGGTGGTGAACACTGAAATCACCTAATATTATAATTTCTGAGAAAGGAAAAGAAGAGAGAATGTTCTCTACTTTGGAGTTTAGTTAGTCAAAGAATTTAGGATAGTCAGTAAATTAGGAAATAAATGAACAGAAAAAATTAATTTAGACATAGAATAGCAAGAGAACTTTAGTCCCTAGGTGAAAAATTCAGAAGACTCCAGATTAGAGACATGAGAGTAAACAAAATCATAGTGCAAATATGCACAACAACCTCCTTTGACTAAAACTTGAATTGACAGTAAAATAAAACAAAATAATTTGCTATCAGAAAGCTCAAGCACTTGAGTTTCTGTCAAGAATTATGTGGTTAGGTTTAAGAGAAGTGGTTTTCAATAAAATGAAAATTGTATTGAACACTGCAAATGTTGCAGAAATTAATGAAGAAAATAGACCATGCATTACAGCAAGTTGGTTGCAAAGTCTTGGTGACAACAACCCTATATCAATAGTTTTGTTTTGCAAAGTGACTAAAAAATAAATGGGTATTACAGAGAGCAGAAAACCTAAACTTATAACCATTGAATATTTTCAATCTTATTTCAACCTTCATGAGTTTGGTTAAAAAATTGGTATCAGTTTTTATTACTCAGTATCGGTAAATTTAGAGGTATCGAGAGGTGTCGGGTGGTTTAAAAATATTGGTATCTGTATCGGTTAAAATTTTGGTATAGCTCCATTCCTAATTTTGAGAATGAAGTCTCAATAAGTAACTATTTAAAAGAAAGGAATAATAAAATTTTTGCTTACCTGGTTCCTTGTCGTCTATTACTTTCATCCATCTCTTATGATACCATTAATAAGTGTTAAATATAAAAATTTATGCAAATAAAAAATTTCTGCAAAAGGAAAGTAGTATTATTCAAAACCAAAAACTGCAATAAAGTCCAAAATTAAAAGTAATCTTCAATATACCCAACTCTTTAAACTAAGAATAAAATAATCCCAAATGTGAAATGCTCACACATTTCTTTTTGTTCCTTCATATTTAATAATCCATATGAGATTTCCAATGCTGGTTGAATAACCATTTTCAAAATAATTTATACTTTGAATGGTGGTAACCTTATATTTCGATAGTCCAAACAAGGTTTTTTTTTTTTTAATTCACACTTTCTCAACAAAGGGTGGCTATTTTTGTGTACATGTTATGTTATTTTTTGGCATTTATAAAGGATAGCTAGAACTTCTTAATCTCAGCTCTGGTAATTTCTAGGACAAATTATCAGGTATTGAGATGTTAAGCAAATTTTAAGGTAAAATTTTTGAAATTAAATTTGCTTTTAAAAATATTCTTCAAACATAACTTTTTGTTGCTTCTGTATCAAAATTTTTGAAAATGTCAATTTTGGTATACTTTTTAACTGGAAAGGCAATTTATGCTTAAGGTTTGAAATTTCTTGAAGTCACACCTATAAAACAAGTTTAATTTAAAAATATTTAAACTTTTTTTTTTTCCCTACAGGATCTAAAAAAAATTTAAAAATGTTAATTTTATAACTCAATAATTCTGATGGGCAAATATATAAAAGTCTGAAATTTACAAATATTAAAGTACTCTATTAAAAGTAGCTTCATATAAAATATTAGCTGGTTTAACAGAGATAACCTTATGAAAACCAAAATATTTTCAAATATATTACTACAGGGATAGTTAGTTCCTATGCCTTAATATAATTTTCGGAGCATATTAAGTATATTTTATTAAAGGACACCAAATAAATTAACTTATTCAAGAAAATCAAAATGCAAAGGTTAAGAAAAAGTTCAAGCATAAAATTTTATATAATTTAAAAGTAAAAAGAAATAATTAAATTTACTGTAATATTCTGATTACAAAATAATAAACTATATATATTTTTAGTGTAAGTCTTGTTAAACACCTTTGGCATTTGATTGATTGGACTTTCCTTCACAAGGTCAATCACTGCAAATTGAAGACAATGAAGTCTAAACCTAGATAATTAACTTTTGTCTACCATTATCATATAAACTAGACCAATCTTGAATCAGGGATTGATGCTTAAGAACTGATGAAAGGACTCTAGGCAGATTCAAATTATCTTGTCATAAGCTGCAATTCTTTATTATTATATCAAATACAGCGTTTGATCCTTTTAAAGTAGCAGATATTTGTAACAGAATATTAACTTGCTCAAGCATCTACTTTATCTTGAAGTCTTATTTTCACATGCCTGATAAATCAGGCAAGAGATGGAACATCCTCCTCTTAGATTTTGATGAAAATTGATATATGTGTAGAGTTTTGACTGAAACCACAAATCGAATCCGTTTTTCAATATCTTAATTAGAAGTTATGGATATCCCAAGTTTGGGGGTTTTGACAGCCTCTTCAAATTTTAAAGGCTCATATCTCAGCCCCTTATTTACCTAGAAGGTTGAAAAAAATACCATTCAAAAGAGAATGTTTAGATCTTTAAAACTGATTAAGGAAATATTTTATAAATAATATTAAAAAGTTACAATCTAAATTTTTAATTACGAGGGGGAGACCCCCAACATACATGGAAAAATAAAATTTAATTTTCCATAAAAAGCATTACCAATCTAGTTTTTGAAGATGCATCATTCATTTTGTATATTTTATTTAGTCTGTTCAATATACAAGGTTAAATAGGCCAATATATTGAACTTTTTTACAATTTTAACATACAAACTATATTGTATATGCTGTACTAGACATGTAGGGAAAGGAATTTTGCTGCTTCTTTTGGGTCAAATAAATGTGATTGCGGCTCCTGCATTCAATTCTGGGGCACTTTTTAAAATGCTTTTCAATCAATACACAACATGTATCCTCATTAGACAAAAAAAAAAAAAAAAAATTTTAAAAGTATGTTTTTGCAACCTGGTGCATGAAGCTAATTTTACAGTCTTGATATTCATCTGAGATTTCTTCAATAAGCCCTATGTAAGGAATATTTTCATAGGTACAGAGAACATATTACCCAATATTGAAGTCATTGAAGGAATTGATAAATCAGTTGAAATATGCTGGACAGTATATTCTGTTGACTGTGATGTTTTGAATTCTATGACAGTCATTAAACTGTTAGTAATAATTTTATGGAACCCTTGTGTACCTTTTAAAGTTAGAGCCGTCTCAAATCTAGATTGCAAATGCTCTTTAATTTTTGATATGTTATCAGATGGAATGTAAAAAATTGAATTTCAACAAAATAATTTTCAGATAATTTGAGAAATTCTAATGGGGTCTTAATTGGTGATTTCCAAACCTTCTGAAGACTCTCCTTAGCTGCATCCCTTTAAATCGTGCACCTAAAAATGCCCTCACAGGCATTCTTGCCATGACTTTAACCAAAAAAAATTTCCTTCACAATTCATTCTAAAGTCTAAAAATTGATAACACAGATTTATGAAGTTGCGTTTAATTTTGTATTGACAAGCACAACCATCTGAGAAGTAATTAACTTTGATGCATTTGGGAAGAATATCATTTATGGCAGGCAAAAGTTTTTAAAGGAATGCATGAACTGCACCTACTGAATGGGTCAATGAGTCACAGATAAAGCAAAACTTTTATGGTTAAGACATTTTTTATTTATAATAAAAGGGTGTACAGTAGCTTGACTGTTGGACTAGTGATAGTTCTGTCTTGCATCTTGTACAACAAAAGAGTAATTTTCAGAAAAGTCACCAAGAAAAATGACTTCTTTGTTGTCCAAGTTTTCTTTAAGATATTTTAAATATAATGATTGACTTGGAAATATAATGATGTTGCATCTAGGAAAGAATTTTGGACAATAAAGTGGCTATAAATTAATCTGTTGAAGAAACAATGGTGCTGAGTATTGAGTTATCTGTACTAATCCACTGCAAATAATCAGTTGGCTTTTCAATCTAATTTTGGTAGAGGTTTTAAACACTCTTCCACTCCAATTTTTCCTAGACATTTTCTGCATTGTCTTAGCATACACTTAGCATTGTTCATATCACAAATGCACTTTTACATCAGAATCTTATATATAATGTTTTTGTAACTAATACTTGCTACCATTGTTTTGGGTTTTGATGTGAGTGTGCATACACACACACACACACGAATACCCTGTGGTCCTGCAATGACGCGCCACTGTGGTCTTAACTTGGAAAATGTGGAAAATCCAACAGGATCTTTTGAGTTGGATTAGTATTGGGGAAAAAGTTCTTTTAAATTTGAAAACTAGAGACATTTCTGTACATGTTCTTTTTTTGTCATCAGACATTCTAACACAAATAGTTACTTTTACCAGGACATAATCAACTTATTTCATCATCCTCATAGAAAGAAATCACTTCCCTAAATTGTTCTTCTTATAAAATCTTTCCTTTACTGTATTTTTTCCATATCCTGACCTTATTCACTAAATATTTACTACCTCCAAAATAGGACATGATTTCAGTAATTTTGAATGGGGATAAAGTCAAAATCTGCAGTTTTCTTTCATAGGATACCGTCTTTTTATGTTCTTCCTTCAGTTCTTCTAAAACTATCCTGAAACTGTAATTTAAATAACCATTAGCAGTAGTAGAAAGTGTTCTGTTGTAACTAGTACTTAATAGTAGTAGTCAATTTGCATAACACTTTTTAACCATGTTTGACAAACTAATCTTTCTAAATTTTGGTCATTCGATTGTGAAGTATTACAATCATCTACAGGAATTTCTTGTTCAAATGACATTTTAATTTTTCTTTTTAGTGTTTCTTTAGCCCTCTCAAATTTATTATGCAAGGTTTTATGTTTTTTTCTCAAAGAGGCTATATGAAATTTTGCAAAAAGATTAGTAGATATATAGAAAACAATAACTGATGAAAATTTATTCATACATTTTGCATTGTTTTAAAGAAATTTATATACTTAATATAGACCTGTATCAAGCGAGTGTCTTTTTTGAGTTTTAAATGTATTTAAAACCAATATTATGGAATTTAATTGGAATAATATAATACAGATTCTGAGTGACTTAAAGTTAAGTCTAATCATACAGTAAATATTATATATATTTCTCAGTGGCTTTAACATTCCATAAAACAGATAATGGAACAACTTGTATATTATGTTTTTACTTTTACTTCAAACCATGTTGTATTGCAATTTGAAAAAATTTCTTACAGATTTTTATTGGAGAAATGAACAAAACTTTAAATTTTTAAATTTCTTTGGTCACTGCAGGAATATTCTTTGGCTACTTGAACAGTATGTTCTAAACTGAGCTCTTGCTAAAACTAGTACTTTTCATAGTTATCTTTTTCTAGTTTTTTTCTTGGTGAAAGATAATTAGTTTGTTGAACCAATTTGAGCATACATATTTCCCCTTTTCCAATTCCATTTTGGTGTCAAATATACCTTTATTTCACTTGTGAAAGAACATAATCCAACTACTATTTCTTTCCTATGTAAAAGAAAAGGGTTAGCACAAATATTTCCATTTTTTAAATTTACCCATTATTAGTTTAATTGCTAAGTTATAATGTGTACAACATCTTAATAGTAAATAAACTACTAAAAATAATTTCAAATGAAAAATTCTCCAAAGTCTGCTGAATTTCCCAAGTCTATAACAAAAAATTAGAAAATTTAAAACAATTATTAGGCCTGTTAAAAATAATCATCAAGAAATTTTTTTTATAAATAATTAACTATAACATAATTGACTGCACATCTAAACCTTAACATCTTAAATATAATATCAAATATACAAAATGAATGACGATGCATCTTCAAAAACTAGATTGGTAATGCTTTTTATGGAAAATTAAATTTTATCATTTCCATGTACTTTGGATGTCTCCCTCCCTTTAATTAAAAATTTAGATGACTGTGACTTTTTTAATAATGTTCATATAAAAAATATTTAATCAATTTTAAAGATCCAAATATTCTTTTGAGGGCCATTTTTTTCAACCTTCTAGGTAAATTTGGGGTTAAGATAAGAGTCTTTAAAATTTCGGGGGAGGGGATGCTGCCAAATCCCCAAACTTGGGATGTCCATAACTTTGCTTTTAATTATGAAATGGAATGTTTTTTTTTTTTTTTGATTTGGAGGTTTCAGCCAAAACTTTACTCATACAACAATTTTCAACAAATTCTGAGGTGTGGTTCCATCTGTTGTCTGATTTGTCAGAAAATACACCAAGTTCTGTCCCCTATTTTCAAACTCATTTGACCTTTTATTTCTATAATGTGATGATGGTGTGCTATATCTTTTCAATGGTTACTCCAGCAGCAGGTGCTTGAGGTAATTGACCTCACATTCCAAAACCATTGTGCCACTCTCATAGCACAAGAGGTGCTTTGCTTTCACACATTTTGTGTGAATTTGGAAAATTCCAGGCTTGATCTATATGGTTCATCCTCCTTTCCAGTCACCACTGTTCTGTGGATTTCCATCATGTTTTTCCTGCTGCAATTAATTAAAGCCTCCATTTCCTCTGACCAGAGAGATTTGCATTAGGCTTGGTTGAGATTCTTTTATTTTATACTTCTGCCCACACCTTGAAAAAGACCCTGCTAGTAAATGATGGTGTTGTAGCGTTTAAAAAAAAAAAAAATCTGAAACACCTACTAACTTGAGGAGGCAATTCACTATTAGCAACATCAAAATCTTTTCATCAAGCTTAAATATCTCTCATCTTTGCTTGGTTGTCCGGGGACATATATATATAGTCAGGCGGGGGAGGTAATGAACGTCTGATTTTGAGGTAAAACGTAAACAGCCTTTATTAATATGAATAAATTGAAATTGTGGCCAAGTAAGTATATGTGTTACTAGCCCAATCCCTTATCATTCGGAAAATGTAAAAAAGTTAATTGTTTTTACCCCTACAATGACATAGCACATGATGAAGTAACATGACCCTTTTTGAGACCTCAAAAAGTTCAACTTGTACTTTTGAACATTTAACTTTTTTGGGAAGAAAATCAGTACAGAAACTGAAATTAGGGACAAAATATGAACAGTAGGGGGTAAGTTATTAGCCAATAGAATGGCAAGTTCCTATACCTTCCCTCAAAGTAGATGGGGGATGTTGACCTATTAACTATAGCATGGGGTGAAAGATGAACATGTTCAATTCATGTTTCTCCCCATAGTTTGTTCACTTCTTTCCCTAAAACGTGTTCATTTTCTCCCCAAGCTGTTTTTTTTTTTCCCCACATATTTTTTTTATACTATATATATATATATATATATATATATATATATATATATATATATATATATATATATATATATATATATATATATATATATATATATATATATATGAAATGATCAATGATCAACGAAGCAGTTGCAGATGAAGGAATTCTAATTATAGTTCAATCAGGTGAAGAGATAAACGTAGAAGGAAATGAAATAAATGAAGAACCATCATTTCACTCTCCAGTAACATCGACACCAATATCCTTTTTGGAAAAAAATATGTCAGTTTTTGAAGTGGAAAGTAATTTACCAGGAACATCTAAGAATTTGTCTGAAAGAGAAGTATCTGAAAAATGTGCCACTACAAGATCTTTTGAATGAAATACAAAGTAGATTTCCTAATTATGAAATAAACTTAAGACCAATACAAAAACAGAAGAGTATAGAAGAAGTGTTACACGGTAGAGGAAGAGTGCCAAATGAGAAACCAAAATGTAGGAGAGCTGTGCAAACCAAATCAGCTGTTATCACAAATGAAGACATATTAACAAGTATGAAAGAAAGAGAAGTACAAAAATCTACAAAATGTGTTACAAGAAAAACAAAACAAAAATCTGGTGGAATAGCTTATAAAAAAAGGCAAAACAAGAAAAAGATTGAGGAAACTACTTCCGAATCGGATGATCTTTTATTGTCAGATAGTGTTAGTGACTATAGTGAAGAAAGCTTTAGTGATGAAGCAGAGTCACAACCAGGAGAAAGATCCACACTTCCCAAAATATGTACCATAGAACTGCATAAATATTTTGCTGTGTACTACGAGGAACCAAAATGTACCTACTATTGGGGGAAGGTTCAAAAGATCTTCCGGACTGATGCCGAGGAAGGCATTTCTAGTGTTGAAATGAAGTTCCTTAAAAGAAATTATATTGGCAGTGACCCAGCTGACTGGAGCTGGAAGGAGTCTTCAGAAGATGTAGAAATTGTGAATGTCAAATATATTTTTTATGGGCCGGAACTTCCTACCATCAGGAAAGGTATATTCTATTTCAATGATATCATATGTTTCAAAGTTTTTCAACGCAAAGTCCCCTCCTGCAAGATGTAAAATCATTTTAAATAATAATAATAATAATAATTATAATAATAATAATAATAATAACAATAATAATACAAATAATAATAATAATAACCAAGAAATTCATGTTAGAAGAAAATGTAATATGGAAAAAATTTTAAAAGGTATGTAAATACCTTTATTTTATTAAATTTATATATTATTTGATTTTATTTACACACAAATGATTTAAAATTAAACAATAAACTATTATAGTTTAAGATAGGATATATTTACCCATTTTTAGGGGGGTTAAAAGGGTGTTCATTTTTAACCCCAAAGGGTTTACCTATTCCCCCATGTTGGTGTAAAACGTGAAAAGAGGTTTTTTCCTTATAACTTTAAGAAAAAACATATTTATATAAAACTACTTACAGGATATTTTGAAGAAGTACTAACATATTGCTATATATTTTCATATTTTAAAAAAAATCTATATTATAGATGTCAACCTGTTTTTTAGGAAATCTTCATAACTTCCCCCGCCTGACTTGTACAAAATTGCAGATACAAATTTCTTTATTGTATAATGCATTTGTTTTGCTTGCATTTGCAGTTTCTTTAGGGTAAAAAAAATCTGTTGGTTCAAGAGCTAAATTAAATATTGAAATGAAAATGTTTCAGTGCAACTAGTTTTAGTTTAGCTCTCTTAGTGAAAGGTTGTGTCTGATAGTTCTCTATTGCTAGAGTGTGTTTGTGTTTTTTTTGTTTATTTTTTTTTTTTTTTTTTGTTAAATGTGTTTTTCCTTTAATTTTTCTTTAGTGTTCAGTGTTTAATCTTTTAGTGTTTTTAATTAATTATAAGTTATTTTTATTGTCAGTGAAGTTCGACAAACGAAAGATAAGTATGGTTTTAACCTAAGTAAACTTTTACCGTTTTAAACTTACTATTATTTTCTTTGACCTATTAAGTGAATTTCTATAGTATAAATTTACTTCATAATTTTTAATAATTATAGCTTTAATATTTTCAAAATTGATTTTAATAGTTTTAATAATTTTAACAATAATTATTTTAATTAGTTTACTATATTGTGTGCTAGCGTGTGTGCATGGGTGTTTGCGTGAGTGAGTTAGTGCATGCGTGATTGTGTTATTTTTTTAAATTTTATTTATTTATTTTTAATGCCTAATTTGAGTGTTCATGGTGCTGGGCGAAGATGGGGGTTTTCTTTTACCTTTGTTAACGTTCGTGGCATTCAATCTAATCTCGCGTCTGTAGAACACTACCTCTCTTCCTAACCTTTTGCTTCTGTCTGAGACCCAGCTGGACAGGGATTCTTTCTCTAGCAATCTTAATGTCTCTAACTACAACTTTTTTCACAATTTCCGTCTAAATGGGGAAGTCTGTGCCTATATTAACATTAACACTCCTGTGACACGTCTCGTAAATCTAGAATCTCTAATTTCGATGTTTTATGGCTTAAAATCTGTCTTGCTACTACTACAATTATCTTGTGTTTCTGCTACTGCTCCCCTAATGGAACAAATTTTCCAGTTTTTTTCCAATATCTTACTACTACTCATGAGACTGTCACTTCTTCTCATCCAAATGATGAAGTCCTCTATTTAGGGGATTTCAACGTACACCACACTGAGTGGTTGGGTTCCTCTCATACTGATACAGGTGGGAGGGAGGTCAAATCATTCAGCATTCTTAACGATCTAGAGCAATTCTTGAATACACTTGATTTATGCTTCACCACTACTACTCTTAGTTTCTACAACATGACATTGGTGCACTCTCTTTTCTATAGATATTACAATGGCGGGTAGGTGCTCAAGAGAATTGATCTCTCACATTCCCCCCACCATTGCATCACCCTCATATCACAAGGGGTACCATGCTTTCGCATGAATTTTGTGTGAACATGTTAAACCCCAGGGTTGTCCTTTGTGGTATCTCCTTTCCAGTTACTTCTGTTCAACTCTTTGCAATCATATTTTTCCTACTGTTTTTAATATTCCTCTCTTTAAGGTTTGCATCTGCACTCACCTGAGTTTCGAGTTAGGCTGGGATTTGGTGGTGGTCTTTTATTTTATATTTCTGCACCCTCCTAGAAAAGAACTCAGCCTGTGAGTGGTGGTAAACTGTAAAAAAATAAATTAAATAAATAAAATCTATATATATT
The DNA here is from genome assembly GCA_009176605.1 of Armadillidium nasatum. Classification (NCBI taxonomy): domain Eukaryota; kingdom Metazoa; phylum Arthropoda; class Malacostraca; order Isopoda; family Armadillidiidae; genus Armadillidium; species Armadillidium nasatum. Next base: position 9,003 of record SEYY01009585.1, on the reverse strand, counting down.
AAGCTAAATTATAAAAGTTAGTTCTGATAATGTTAATATTTTTATCATAATCTTACATCAATATTTACAGATGAAAGGATTATTAAGTCATATCAGGGAACAGATTAAAATTTTGCATTTTTTAATAATAATATTGGTGAGATTAAAATTTTTTTTGAATTATAGAATTATAAGTCTGCAGGCCCTATTGGTGTAAATGGAGGAATCCTAAAGGGAGGTAATAAAAGTAGTGACATATGGTTTATATTTAATGGTCTCTTAATTCATGAGATACCAAAGGATTGGAAAATTGCTCATGTGATACGAATTTATAAGAAATGTAGCAAAGATAACCTTACAAATTATGGGCCAGTTAGGTTAACTAATTAGTAGTAAAGTTTTCTAAAAAAAATACTGAAAAATCAAAAAGTAAAAAATATTTGGTCAATAATAAGATTGAAAGATTCTCAATAATGTTTTAGGATAAGTAAATTATGTCAGACAAATCTTTTTGAATTTATAGAATATATTACTGATTATGAGAAAAGGAGAGCCAGTTTATATTATATTTCTTGATTTTACCAAAGCTTTTGATAAGTTGATAAGGTTCCCCTATGATGCTGTTTCAAAAGTTTTCCCCAGTATGGTTTAGGAGGGGTTGTATACACCTGTATACAGGAATTGTTAAAGGACAGGAGACAGTGTATAGTATTAAATAACAATAAAACATCATGGGAACTGGTGAAGAGTGGGGTCCTCAAGGCTCTGTGCTGGGATCTCTTCTGTTCTTAATTTATATTAATGATTTATATAAAGGAATAAAATATTTATTTTCTAGGTTTGCTGATAATACTAAGCTGGCCTGTCCTGATAAAAATATTCCAGTATGAATTAAATAAACTTCTTGGTTGGACTAAAAAGTGGGGAATGAATTTTAATAATAAAAAGTGTAACATCGTGATATAAGCAATTCTAATAATCTCAATACAAAATATAAGGGAAATGGCTTGAGTTTGTTGAAAAAAAATTAAAAATTTGGGTGTGGTTATCAATAATAATTCAAAAATGTTAGAATTGTTTAAAAGCCAGGAATAAGGTTAACAGAATACTAGGAAAAAATAAAAAATAAAAATAAATAAATATATATATATAATAATAATATATATAATATATATATATATATAATATATATATATATATATATATATATATATATATATATATATATATATATATATATATATATATATATATATATATATATATATATATATATATATATATATATATATATATATATATATATATATATATATATATATATATATATATATATATATATATATATATTATTGTATACCTTATATATTTTGATATTTCCATCTATCGGTTAGGTCTGTATCACATGGCAAACTTCGGTTCTTCAGGTTATGATGTCAAACTAAGTACACTAGAAATAATAATAATATATATAATTAATAATAATAATAATAATATATATATATATATAATAATATAAATTAAAATAAAATAAATAAATAAAATTTACCATAAAATATGAAATTGATGTTTATCAAATAATAATAGAAAAATTTAATAAATTTAATAATAATAATAATAATAATTCTAATATTTATATAATATATATATATATATATTATATATATATATATATATATATATATATATATATATATATATATATATATATATATATATATATATATATATATATATATATATATATATATATATATTATCTAGTGGGCTTCATTTCAGTATCCTTAATTGATTTTATATGTTTGAAAATGTTAAAGTTTAAAAAATATTTTTCTTCCATGACTCAGCTTTTAAGGGCCACATATTTTGTGAATTTTTACATATTACTTTAGTTGACTCATTGGTTTATAATTTCTCTTATTAATTTGCATGTTGCATGTATTATGTGGTTGGTGTCATTATTTGCATAAGGAAAATAATGTCTTGGATGAGACCTATTCATAGTGATTGGCAACTTCTGCATTTTATGACTGGGGCGCATTGTTAGGTTATTGTAGATTCAGTTTTAAGTTCTTAAGTCCTTAGTTCAAATCTTATATATATATATATATATATATATATATATATATATATATATATATATATATATATATATATATATATATATATATATATATATATATATATATATATATATATATATAACATGTCCAAATAGTTTATTATATATACTGATCAATAAACAGGAAAAATATTATGGCAATATTTCATCAATGACAAAATTTTGTATTTTATATGCAGGTTTTTTTAATTTTTTTTAACATATTTGGATACCATCTATTTTCTTATAAATATAATTCTATAACGATCTTTAAATTACACATCAGGTAAATACGCAAAAATCAAAATCGTAGAAGCAAGTAAACACTATACATTACTTTGTAACAGTTATTAGGCGGTCACCCATTCCCCTTCTACGCCTTACCCTAAGTGAGACGAGAAGTTTAAGCTTAGAGAATCATCTGCAACTTCAAGGTCTAATCCCAGCCTAAAAGATGTACATATTGAACCATAGTTAATCTGCTGAAGAGCTATTCAACAGTCCAAACGAAGAGCAGTATTAAATGTAAAAAATTTCTGGCGTCACATTTAAGATTATACCACAGGCTGTGATGATACATTTAAAATATACTGAATTATTTTTTATTTGTGCCATTAAAGCATAAAAAGTGCATTTTAAAATCGAACTAAACTAATTAAGTAACCTGCTCAGAGAGAGAGAAGGAGAAAAAAAAAAAAAAAAAAGAAGAAAGTCATATAGTCAATAAACTGCTACATATTTTTTTTTTTTTTTAAACTTATCTGGAAAATATTCTCACTAATAAAGTGAACCAGGTCACAATTTAATTAGGTGACTAGGTTTGAAGTCTTTCTGCATTTTTCCGTGTAGGTAAATGAAGTGTTGGATAGGTATTCATTGGGAGAATACAACCAAAATAGTTATTCTTTTATCTATACGAGCGCAATGGTAGAAGAGGCGGAGGAATTGCATTTTATATTAAAGGTAGCATTCAGTCTGTTTATAGGTCAAAGTTTATAAAAACTGTTATATACTTTCACTATTTTATCTAGTGTATATACTTCATATATTTTAAGTTTTCTTCTAAATTGGAGAAATTATTTTAAAATTCTCCTTCAAAAGGATTTTTTAAAAGTTTTCTTGTTTTTTGTATCGATATGTCACTCAATAGTTTAACACACCAAGCTGCCTCCTTCAAACCACACACTTTTTCATATATAAGTCAACGTGTTAGTTGTTTTTATAAAATGTAAGAGTTTTTATTTGCTTGTTCGTTACAATCCTAAAAGTTCAGAATTAAAAGGTATGAGGTTATATATTATTCTTAATCACTTCTTTCTTATAAAAACTGTTTATATGCTTTCACTAATTTATCTGTGTATATATTTTATCTTATTTATCTAGTGTATTATTTTGTCTATAATTTAAGTTCGTATAGATTGGAGTTTGTAAAGTCGTTGGGTTGTTTTTTGTATCGATATGTATCATTTTTGTTGTTCAATAAACGGCTGGATAGCACGCTCTCACTTTTTAAAATTCATGGTAAGGTCTAGACGTCAAAAATGTAAGTTCATTCGCTTTATTATTACAAGTTCTCAAAATTCGAAGAAATAGGTATGAGTTATATATTTTCCCTTTTTCTAATCTTTCTAACTGTCATATCTATTGCCTTCTACTCAAAAATATAACTGCTTAATGTTCTTAATTATATGGAATTCGTATAAGAAGGAACTTCAAGAGGAAACCATCTTTTTGAAAAAGTTCAATAGTAAGTCTTCTCTCCTTTTTTAATTGTAAAATTAACTACGACCCTTCTCTTTCAGGTCTCATAATAAAAGCTCAAACCCAAAGCTTTTATATCTTTCAAAAAGATGGGTAACTGTATTTATATTCAAATATTTCAACGATCCGGTTAAAATTTAAAACTTACTATTGAACGGTTTTCTTGCAAGTTCCCAGTTTCTCTTGTCTTTTATAGCGATTGTTGCAATTTATATCAAATTTCGGTGTATCCAAATCATAAATTAGGCCGCTACTTAGGCTTTATTGTAATTGTTGACAGTGTTCGTTTTGGAATTGTGTTTTTTTGGTTTTTAATAGGTTCAGTAGGCCTAAGTAAGCTTTATAAGTCTTATGTTATTTGTATTTAAAAGCCTAAGCCTACCCATGTGTTTTTATTGCTAGGCTATAGGCTGAATGGTTTTCTTAGTTGTGAGTTGGCTAATATAAAGTACTATAGCCAACTGATTGTAATATAAGGAAAAAGAGACAGTTATAAGCCACTAGGGCCCAATAAGACATTTAGGGCCTAACAAGACTAATCACAGAAAAGTGTTGCAAATGAAGCTTTTTGCTATGATTTGCTCATGCTAAAAAATTGGTGAAAACTATTTTAAGGGCCTGATTTACAGTTCTCAAGTAAATGCTCAAATTTTCAAATCATTTTATTTATATGGGACTGATAGGTCTAACCTTAAACATCAATTTTCAAATTTAAGTATTTAGGCCATATAGGCCAGTTCAAATTTCAAACTTCATTCAATTTATGGCTGAAAAAGCCAACATCAAAATTTCAAATTACAATCAAAATTTCAACTCAAACTTCAAATTTAAAAGTGATTCAAATTTTAATTTTTCTGGCTAAAAAGGCCTTCAAATTTTCAAATTTCAAAGTTTTAAAAAAAAATTTCAATTGCTTAGTTTATTAAGCCAGCTTATATATTCAAATTTACGTTGCTCTTAGACCAAAGAGGTCTGTCAATATTTTCAAAGTGTTTAATTTGCTGGAAAGAACCAGTTTCCAAATTTCTTAAAATTTTAGCCATTTAGGCTATATATCATTTCAATTTAAGATATATATTTTTTTTTGGTCATAAGACCATTGTTCTAAACAAAATGTCCAATTCAGATGTACAGAATCTTTTAGATAAAGTTGCGAAAAAGGATAAGCCTTTATTGAAAAGCAGGGCATCTCTCAGGGCTCAAGTAGATTGTTATATTTCTCAGTTGGATAGTGATGGTAATATTGAAGAAAGAGATTCTGGATTTATAGAAAGTATAAAAGCTGAAATAGAGTCCTTGTTAAAGGAAATAAAATCAAAGGATGAAGCTATTTTAAAAATCTACCAAGATAATGATGTAGATACCATTGTCCCAGAATTTTACGGTGAAGAACTATCTTCTGTAGTTCAATATCAATGTACGATCAAGTTAAAATTAAATAAAATTGGTAGTTCTAAGGTTACGTCAGGTAGCAATTCTCAAAATATTTCGAGTACTTGTACTTATTTAGGAGAATCTATACTTAAAACGCTAGATTGCGGGTTTTTTTGAAGGTAATGAATTGGATAAATTTGCCTATAAAAGATTTATTACTAAGTTTAAGAGTGCATTTGATTTACAGAGGAACATAAATGACTCTGTTAAATTGCATTGCCTGAAAAATAAGTTAAAAGGATATGCATACTCTTTGATACAGAATCTTTCCATTAATAATGAAAATTATGGGAAAGCAATAGAAGTGCTTAATAAAGAATTTTTAGATGAAAAATTCATAGTAGATGAAACTATTAAAAAAATAATTAGTTTAAAACCTAATTTTGATCCATCATATAATACTACTAGAGTTTATTTAAATGAAATTCGCACATTAGTGTATGAACTGGAAAGTTATAAATTTAAATTTTTAGAGGAGCCTGCAGGGTTATTGATTCTGAGCCACATAGTTTTGTCTAAATTGCCTAATGTAGTAGTGAGAGAAATTACTCGTAAGTTAGATACGAATTATCCTAATCTAAATCAGATATTTGAGAATTATAATGAGATCATAAAGAATATAGTGAAGACTTCAAATAATCAGAATAGAAATAGTAGTCAAAATCAAATTAAAACACTTCAGCATGCCCCTCAATTTAAAAATCAATATCAATCAAAAGTGAAATCTAACTTTAAACAATTCAGCCCTTCAGATAATTATCAACTCAAATACAGGAACGATCAAACTCAAAGATCTGATGATACATCAAGACCATATGAAAAAAATAATTCCTTTGCATCATTACAAAATTTTAAAACTAATGTTAGTAATATGCATAAAGGTGATTCTACATGTAGTGGTGATACCGCTGGTTATATTTCAAAAAACTCTTCTAAACTCTGCAAATTTTGTTCTTCTCAAGGCCATGTCATGACAAATTGTAACGTTTATAAAACCTACGATTCAAGAGTAAAGAGATGTAATGAAATCAAACTGTGTAGTAGATGCTCAAGCTCAAAACATTCTGCAGACCAGTGTCCTGGTTTAAATGATAACCTGTCCTTTAATTGCCAGGTTTGCAGTAGTAAAAATCATATCACTGCATTATGCAATGTGCAGCCCCAAGCACTACAAAATCATATGTGCTTAAGCCAAGGAATTAATAAATTATATTTATTACCTACTATAACTTTGAAGGTGGGTAAAGGTCAAAAATCGACATCCATCCGATGCCTTTTAGACTCTGGGTCACAACGTACTTACCTTTCAAAGAAGGTGCTAGATAAACTTGACATATGTATGGAAAATCAACAAGGTACAAGTTTTAATATTAGAACTTATTTAGGTGTTAGTACTCGCATTTTAAAAGAAATTTCACTTGATGTGCACATTGATAAATTTTGCTTTCCACTACCTCTTTTGATAGATGAGGATCTTCAATTAAAATATGAGGTCAATTTTATGGATACTGCAATCCAAAATTTAAAGAATAAATCTTACAAATTAGCTGATGCTGGGTTTAAAGAAATCAACAACTCATTTTTTGAATTGGATGCCTTATTGGGCACAGATTTAATAGAATTTTTCCCTATGCTGGAACTAGTTAAATGCATGAGTGGAACAGCTTTCAAATTGAAGGATGGGTCTATCATCCCATTTGGGAATGTTACAAATTTTTTATATCATAATCAAGTTAAATTTCCTGAACACTCTTCAGACATACAAAATGAAAATCAAATAAAAACAAATCAAACATTGGTGAATTCTATATTGAATCCTGTTCATTCATATTTTAGTCCTCTAAGTCACATTTTAACAGATTCTGAAGTAGAACAGGGTTTAGAAAACATGTTCAAAATAGAAGCATTAGGCATTGAAAATATGAATAATAAATCTGAATTTGATCTGATACAGATTGAAAAATTCAGAGAAGGTATAGAATTCAAAGATGGAAAATACCACATTAATCTTCCTTGGATAGAGGAAAAGGTGTCTTTACTGCCTTCTAATCATAATATAGCTCTCTCAGTACTTAACAGGGTACATGAAAATTTAAAAAGAAAAAATTTAATTGAAGCCTATAATGATGTGTTTGAGCAACAGTTGGCTGAAGGCATTATTGAAGAATTTAGGGTGTCTCCCTCTGAATATAAGAACTATATTTGGATTCCTCACAGGCCTGTTATCAAAACTGAAGAACAAGTTTCTACGAAAGTCAGGCCTGTATTCAATTGCTCACTTAAGGTAAATTCACTCCCATCTATAAATGAAGCAGCATATACTGGGCTGGATCTAATGACTTCCTTATTAGGACATTTATTTAGGTTTAGGTCAAATCAGTTTGTTATGTTATCTGACATAAAGCAGGCCTTCCTTCAGATCAAATTAAAATCTATGGAAGATCGCAATCGCTTCTGTTTCTTCTGGAAAAATAATGGACAATTAAAGGCGTATCGGTATTCAACAATTGTGTTTGGTTTTACTTCCTCCCCATTCATTCTCAACTACATCATCAAACATCATGCTCAGTCATACCCAGATGATGAATGCACTCAAATTTTATCAAATAATTTTTTTGTTGACAACCTGATTTTTAGTGGCAATGACCCTCAATGTTTAAAAGAACTTTATCATGAATGTAACCAAAGAATGGAAGCTGGTGGGTTCCAGCTTAGAAGTTGGGACTCAAATGATGAGCAATTAAGAAGTGTAATGCAAGAAGATGGTAGAATAATACAGCATCAAGAAGCAGAAGATAAGGTGCTGGGTTATCTTTATAATCCTCATTCAGATAAATTAAAACTGGCAAGTTTTTCAGTGAATGAAAGAGCAGATACTAAAAGGTTATTGCTATCAGCTGTTTCAAAGATTTTTGATCCCCTCAATCTTTTTTTGCCTGTAACGTTAAAGGGCCGGTTGTTAATCAGGAATTTATGGCAATTGGGTCTAAATTGGGATGAGAAGGTCCCTTCAGATGTTTTATCCTCTTGGTCCCTTCTCTGTTCAGAGTTAAATGAACTCAAAAATATTGAAATCGAAAGATGTGCTTTTTTACCTTCAACTTCAAATTCTTTGTTCATATTTTGTGATGCATCAACATCTTGCTATGGTTTTGCGGTTTATAGCATAGGTCAAAGTTCGAACTTAATATTTTCTAAGGCTAAAGTATCTCCCCTCAAGTCAAGGGCTCTGCCCTCTTTAGAATTATTCTCTGTTCAGAGTTAAACGAACTCAAAAATATTGAAATTGAAAGATGTGCATTTTTACCTTCAACTTCAAATTCTTTGTTCATATTTTGCGATGCATCAACGTCTTGCTATGGTTTTGCTGTTTATAGCATAGGTAAAAGTTCAAATTTAATATTTTCGAAGGCCAAAGTGGCTCCCCTCAAATCAAGGGCTCTGCCCTCTTTAGAATTATTGTCGGTGTTTCTATTTTTTAAATGTATTAAGTCCATATTATCAGAATTTTCAGATGTTCAGTTCAAAAACATAAAAGTTTTTGTAGACGCTCAAATTGTTCTTTCATGGTTATTATCTGGAAGAGCCAAAAATAAAAATGTTTTTGTAAACAACAGACTCAAGGAAATTTCTTTGATCAAAAAACAAGTAGAACAAGAGTTCAAAGTTTCTATTTCCTACGCTTATATCAATACTTCTGAAAATCCTGCAGATTTAATTAACAGAGG
>SEYY01009582.1:15000-20000 GCA_009176605.1 Armadillidium nasatum | reverse complement strand
TATAGAAAAGAGTAAAGCTGAACGAGGACAGGCGACAACTCGGAAGCACACTCCCTCAAATTGTTAAAGGAAATAAAAACAAAGGATGATGTTATTTTAAAAATCTACCAAGATAATGATGTAGATTCTATTGTCCCAGAATTTTACAGAAATGAACTATCTTCTATAGTTTAGTATCAATGCACGATCAAGTTAAAATTAAATAAAATTAGTAGTTCAAAGGTACCGTCTGTTAACAATTCTCAAAATATTTCGAGTACTTCTATTTATTTAGGAGAATCCATACTTAAAACTTTAGATTGTGGTTTTTTTGAAGGTAATGAATTGGATAAATTTGCCTATAAAAGATTTATTACTAAGTTTAAGGGTGCATTTGATTTACAGAGGAACATAAATGACTCTGTTAAATTGCATTGCCTGAAAAATAAGTTGAAAGGGAATGCATACTCATTGATACAGAATCTCTCTGTAAATGAATCAAACTATGAAAAGGCAATAGAAGTACTTAATAAAGAATTCTTAGATGGAAAATTTATAGTAGATGAAACTATTAAAAAAATAATTAGTTTAAAACCTAATTATGATCCATCATATAATACTACTAGAGTTTATTTAAATGAAATTCGTACATTAGTATATGAACTGGAAAGTTATAAATTTAAATTTCTAGAGGAGCCTGCAGGGCTATTGATTCTGATCCACATAGTTTTTTCTAAATTGCCTAATGTAGTAGTGAGAGAAATTACTCGTAAGTTAGATACCAATTATCCTGATCTAAACCAGATATTCGAGAATTATAATGAGATCATTGAAAATATAGTAAAAACTTCTAATAATCAGAATAAAAATAGTAGTCAAAATCAAATTAAACCACTTCAACATGACCATCAATTTAAACCTCAGTATCAACCTAAATTGAAATCTAACTTTAAAAAATTCAGCCCTTCAGATAATTATCAACTCAAATACAGAAATGATCAAAATCAAAGGTCTGATGAGACATCAAGACCATATGAAAAAAATAATTCCTTTGCATCATTACAAAATTTTAAAACCAATGTTAATGTTATGCATAAAAGTGATACTACAGGTAGTGGTGATACCGCTGGTTATATTTCAAAAAACTCTTCTAAATTGTGCAAATTTTGTTTTTCTCATGGTCATGTGATGACAAATTGTAATGTTTATGAAAATTACGAATCAAGAGTAAGGAGGTGTAATGAAATTAAACTGTGTAGTAGATGCTCAAGCTCAAAACACAGTGCAGACCAGTGTCCTGGTTTAAATGATAACCTGTCCTTTTAATTGCCAGGTTTGCAATAGAAAAAAATCATATCACTGCATTGTGTAATAAACAGCAACAATCACTAGAAAGTCACATGTGCTTAAGCCAAGGAATTAATAAATTATATTTATTACCTACTATAACTTTGAAGGTGGGTAAAGGTAAAAAATCAACATCCATACGATGCCTTTTAGACAGTGGATCACAACGTACTTACCTTTCAAAGAAGGTGCTAGATAAACTTGACATATGCATGGAAAATCAGCCGGGTACGAGTTATAATATTAGAACTTATTTAGGTGTTAGTACTCGCATTTTAAAGGAAATTTCGCTTGATGTACACATTGATAAATTTTGCTTTCCTCTTCCTCTTTTGATAGATGAGGATCTTCAATTAAAATATGAGGTCAATTTTATGGATACTGTAATCCAAAATTTAAAAAATAAATCTTACAAATTAGCTGATGATGTGTTTAAAGAAATCAACAACTCATTTTTTGAATTGGATGCCTTATTGGGCGCTGATTTAATAGAGTATTTCCCTATGCTGGAACTAGTTAAATGTATGAGTGGATCAGCCTTCAAATTGAAAAATGGATCTATCATCCCATTTGGGAATGTTACAAATTTTTTATATCATAAGCAAGTTAAATTTCCTGAACACTCTTCAGACATACAAAATGAAAATCAAATAAAAACAAATCAAACATTGGTTAATTCTGTTTTAAATCCTGTTCATTCATATTTTAGTCCTCTAAGTCACATTTTAACAGATTCTGAAGTAGAACAGGGTTTAGAAAATATGTTCAAAATAGAATCATTAGGCATTGAAAATATGAATAATAAATTTGAATTTGATCTGATACAGATTGAAAAATTCAGAGAAGGTATAGAATTCAAAGATGGAAAATACCACATTAATCTTCCTTGGATAGAGGAAAAAGTATCTTTACTGCCTTCTAATCAAAATATAGCTCTCTCAGTACTTAACAGGATTTATGAAAATTTAAAAAGAAAAAATTTAATTGAGGTCTATAATGATGTGTATGAGCAACAGTTGGCTGAAGGCATTATTGAGGAATTTAGGGTGTCTCCCTCTGAATATAAGAACTATATTTGGATTCCTCACAGGCCTGTTATCAAAACTGAAGAACAAGTTTCTACGAAAGTCAGGCCTGTATTCAATTGCTCACTTAAGAGTAAATTCACTCCCATCTATAAATGAAGCAGCATATACTGGGCTGGACCTAATGACTTCCTTATTAGGACATTTATTTAGGTTTAGGTCAAATCAGTTTGTTATGTTATCTGACATAAAGAAGGCCTTCCTTCAGATCAAATTAAAATCTATGGAGGACCGCAATCGCTTCTGTTTCTTCTGGAAAAATAATGGACAGTTAAAAGCTTATCGGTATTCAACAATTGTGTTTGGTTTTACTTCCTCCCCATTCATTTTCAACTACATCATCAAACATCATGCTCAGTTATTCCCAGATGAAGAATGTACTCAAATTTTATCAAATAATTTTTTGTTGACAACATGATTTTTAGTGGAAATGACCCTCAATGTTTAAAAGAACTTTATCATGAATATAACAAAAGAATGGAAGCTGGTGGGTTCCATCTTAGAAGTTGGGACTCAAATGATGAGCAATTAAGAAGTGTAATGCAAGAAGATGGTAGAATAATACAACATCAAGAAGCAGAAGATAAGGTGTCTGGGTTACCTTTATAATCCTTATTCAGATAAATTGAAACTGGCAAGTTTTTCAGTGAATGAAAGAGCAGATACTAAAAGGTTATTGTTATCACCTGTTTCAAAGATTTTTGACCCTCTAAATCTTTTTTTGCCTGTAACGTTAAAGGGCCGGTTGTTGATCATGAAATTATGGCAATTGGGACTAAATTGGGATGAGAAAGTCCTGAAGGGGTCGTGGCAACCCCTTTATTGTTAGTTGTTGAAGGGTTTGAGACAAAAAAGATTGCAAAGCCAACAATGCAGACTCCACACAGGATGATTGAAAGTCACAAGGCGGATTTTTCTTACTTTATTAAACATATAAAGTTTTCACTCCAGTTTGAATACAGATCATAACATCCACAACAGATACAAAGTAAAACATAGAAACCCAGTCTGGCGTAAAAAATAAAAATAATAAAAATTATAAAAAATAAGTAAAAAAAAAAAAAAACATTCGTGAAAAATAATATACATGGTAAATAACATAAAATAAAAAACAAACAAACACATAAACACATAAGAGTATACCTGTACATACACATATCATATATCGATATATATATAGCTCTCACTTGTGTTCTATCTAAAATTTTTGAAACTCTCCTCAACTCTCATTTCCTGGATCATTTGGAGTCTCATTCTCTTCTCTCTGATCACCAGTATGGCTTTCGTCGCTCGAGGTCAACTGGTGACATACTTTCCTATCTTACTGATCTATGGTCTTCTGCCCTTAGGGACTTCGGGGAGTCTTGTGTGGTGGCGCTTGACATATCCAAGGCTTTCGACCGGGTATGGCATGCGTCACTGCTCTCTAAGCTCCCTTCCTTTGGGTTTCCTCCTTCCCTTTGCTTACTCTTGTCTAGTTTTCTCTCAGATCGTTCCATCTCGGCAGTTGTAGATGGAGCGACCTCTTCCTCCTTTTTCTGTCAACTGTGGTGTTCCTCAGGGTTCTGTTTTATCTCCAACCTTATTCTTACTTTTCATTAACGATCTTCTCCACTGCACTTCTAACTCTGTTCACTCTTATGCTGATGATTCAACTCTGCATTCTTCTACTCATTTCAAATCTGCTCCCTCTTTTGCTTCTAGACTTGCTTCTCGTCTTCAACTTTCCGATTCCATTCTTGCCGATCTGGATGGGATTTCCCGGTGGGGTCATAGCAACCTTGTAAAATTCAACTCTTTAAAAACTCAACTTCTTCACATCTCCCTCTCAAAAACACCTCCTAACTTTCCTATCCTCTTCGATGGCTCTCCCGTCTCACCTGTAAATAACATTAACATTCTTGGTCTAAACATAAACAACAAACTGTCTTGGAAACCACATATTACAATGGTTGCTAAAGCGGCCTCTAAGAAGCTGGGAGTCCTGTTCAGATTGCGAGAATTTTTTTCTTCTGAGCAGTTACTCCAAATATATAAGGGTCTTATTCGTCCTTGTATGGAGGACTGTTCTCACATTTGGGGGGGCTCCGGCTCCTCCTCTCTTCTGGATAGGGTTGAGTCAAAAGCTAAGAGATTAATAAACTGTCCCCTACTTTCAAACTCACTTGACCCTCTGTCTCTGCGACGTGACGTTGGCGCGCTATCTCTTTTCTACAGGTACTACAATGGCAGGTGCTCGAGGGAATTGGCCTCTCGCATTCCTCCACCGTTGCGTCGTCCTCGTTGCACAAGGGGTGCCCTGCTTTCGCACCAATTTTGTGTGGACGTAGGAAATCCTAGGCTAGCTCGTTGTGGTATCTCCTTCTTTCCAGCCACTTCTATTCTGTGGAACTCTCTACCATCATTTATTTTTCCTCCTGTATTTAATCTTCCACTCTTCAAGGCTTCCGTCTGCGCCCACCTGAGGGCTGTGCGTTAGGTGTGTGTGTGTGTTTGATTGAGCTTTGTGCATGTGTGTGTGTGCCCCCTCCTTGAAAAGGGCTCTGCCCGTGAGTGGATACTATAATACTATATATATATGTATATATA
>SEYY01009582.1:0-10000 GCA_009176605.1 Armadillidium nasatum | reverse complement strand
AAGAGGCACCCAGACCTCGTTCCGGCACTGTTGTAAGACACTTCCGACAGCAAACTCGGAGGCATCTACCTGAAGGCGAGTGGGCGCGGACTCCTGCGGAAAAACAAGAAGAGTAGCGTCGGCGAGAGCAGTCTTAGCATCCGAAAAGGCCTGTCGAGCAGCCTCAGACCAAGTAATCTTAGTAGATTGTCCTCTTTTCTTGCCCTTCAGCAGAGCAGTAAGAGGCGTAAGAAGTTTAGCCGCCGACGGGATAAACCGGTAGTAAAAAGTTATCATGCCAAGAAATTGGCGCAGCTGGCGTTGAGTTTCGGGAGGAGGAAACTGGCGAATAGCAGCGACTCTATCCTGAAGAGGTTGAACTCCTGAAGCAGAAATAGTGTGCCCTAAGAAGGTGAGTGACGGAACACCCAGAACACACTTGTCAGGGTTAACCCTGATGCCAAATTCCTGAAGTCTGGTGAAAACAGCCCGCAAGTGGGACTGATGCTGTTCATGGGAAGAACTGGCGATGAGAAGATCGTCGAGATAAGCCCAGCAAAAGGGAAGGACCGCGAAGAACAGAATCCATGAAACGCTGAAAAGTCTGTGCGGCTTTCCTGAGACCGTAGGGCATGCGAGTATATTCGAAATATCCAAAGGGCGTGGTAATGGCAGTCTTAGGAATATCCTCTGGGGCAACAGGGATCTGGTGATACGCGCGAACCAAATCTACTTTGGAGATTATTGAACAGCCATGTAAATCAGAAGTGAAGTCTTGGATGTGGGGTAGAGAGCATCTGTCCTGCACAGTGGCTGCGTTCAGGGCCCTATAATCCCCACAAGGCCTCCAATCCCCTGGAGTCGACTTGGGAACCAGATGAAGTGGGGAGGACCAAGCTGACTTAGATGGGCGGATAATACCAAGTTCGAGCATGTTGTCAAATTCGGCTCGAGCGACCTTGAGCCTTTCAGGAGGCAGCCTGCGTGGGCGAGCAAAAGCAGGGGAGCCTGAAGTTTCAATGTGATGTTGGACATTATGTTTTATTGGTGTATCGGCAGAACATAGTGTAAGAAGTGCAGGGAAGTCCCATGAGAGTATGGATGCGAACTCTGACGAGGCGAGAGGAGAAGAAGAAGGAACTACCGAAGAAATGTTGAAATGTTGAGTCGAAAATAAACATCCCTGAGCAGCGAGAGACGTGCCGTTGTCAATCAAGCGCTTGTGGCGCAGATCGATCACTAGTCCAAAATGAGAGAGGAAATCTGCCCCGATAATGGGTTGGGAGACATCAGCAATGGTAAAAATCCAACGAAAAGCCCGCTTAAGACCCAGATCGAAGGTACAACTCTTTTCCCCGAACGTGGCAATGGTAGAGCCATTAGCCGCATATAAAGACGGACCTAGACCAGAGGGAGGAGCGGAAGCTGAAGAAACGCAACCCTTAGGAAGCAATGACATTTGTGCACCGGTATCAATCAGATAATTAAGCGAAGAGAGCGGGTCAAAGATACGAAGAAGGCGCTGCTGTGTGGGTTGAGAGGGAGGACCAGTGTCGGCTACAGCAATCACCGATTGGTCGGCGGGTTTCCCTGGTAAGAGCAAGGTTCGTTACATTTAAGAGCACGGTCCCCGTAAGTCCTATGATAGTAGCACAGGGTGGTGTCATTCCAACGAGCAGGTGTTGGGGGCGCGCTTGTGCTGAGTACCGGCGCCAGAAGAATGCTGAAGAGGGCGAGCACGATCGTAAGATGAGATGGAGATGATAAGGGAGTTAAGAGAAGCCTTTAAAGAGTCCATCTTGGCTTCGAGACTAGTAATCCGGGTCTGCAGGTCATGTACTACGCTTGACAGAGGGAGGGCGGCCGCGGAAGCGACAATGTGGTCCGTAGGGGCTGAAATTGGAACTGGAGCTGGGGTTGGAACGGAAGACACGGAAGCTGTGGTCACAGGCGGAATATGTATAGCCGACGAGTGATAATTATTGAAAATTCTGTCGGCAATAGCAGCCAACTCTTGCAACGAAGTCTTGGGGGAAGTAGCGGCAAGAATACTTTGAGCAGCGGCAGGCAACTTCTTGATAAAAAGTTCGCGAATAAGAGAAGTCTCAGCCGCAGACGGCGGAACTTCCAACTGACTGAGTAAATGAGAAATCAACTGGCGTGGTGTACGGTTTCCTAAGGCGTCCTGGTTTATTAGTTGCGATATACGGTCTTCTCTGGAGGGTGCGACTCTGCTCAACAATTGGGCTTTCAAATCTGAATACGGGTCTGGGGACCTCTGAATGCCAGGAAGGGTGTCCCTCACCACACGCAAAACCTCTGCTGGAAGTAAAGAAATCAAAACCCTACTTTTACTGTTTGAAGTATAACCTGCTGGACAAACAGCGTCGAATTGCATCAGCCATAGTTCGATGTCTTCTGGGATGTAACGGGGAAAATGTGGGAAGGGTTGAGGGGTTGAAGGTGAGTGAGGTTGCAAACCCTCACTAGTCATGCTGCCGAAATTTAGTACAGTACAAATATAACAACCAAAATACCCGTAAAATTATATGTGGGTATATATATATATATATATATATATATATATATATATATATATATATATATATATATATATATATATATATATATATATATATATATATATATATATATATATATATATATATATATATATATATATATATATATATATATATATATATATATATATATATATATATATATATATATATATATATATATATATATATATATATATATATATATATATATATATATATATATATAATATTATATAATATATAATAATATATATATATATATATATATATATATATATATATATATATATATATATATATATATATATATATATATATATATATATATATATATATATATATATATATATATATATATATATATATATATATATATATATATATATATATATATATATATATATATATATATATATATATATATATATATATATATATATATATATATATATATATATATATATATATATATATATATATATATATATATATATATATATATATATATATATATATATATATATATATATATATATATATATATATATATATATATATATATATATATATATATATATATATATATATATATATATATATATATATATATATATATATATATATATATATATATATAATAATAATATATAATAATAATAATAATAATAATAATAATAATAATAATAATAATAATAATAATAATAATAATAATAATAATAATTTAGATATCTAGCTCTTGGAAGCAAAGTTAAAGTGTGGTTTTATTGCGTGTATAAAAAGTAATTTTTTTTAAAAGTTATGTTACATTACATAGTTTGATCAGACTAAGTTGCGTTACGTTAGATTAAGCTTGGTGTAGGTTAGGTTAGGTTAGGTTAGGTTAAGTTAGGTTAGGTTACCTTAGGTTAGGTTAGGTTAGGTTAGGTTAGGTTAGGTTAGGTTAGGTTAGGTTAGAGTTCGGTTTTGTTAGGTTAGGTTAAGGTTATTATTATTATTATTATTATTATTATTATTATTATTATATTAAAACCTAACATAACCTAAGTTAATCTAACCTAACCTAACCTTAACCTAACCTAACAAAACCGAACTCAACCTAACCTAAACTAACCTAAACTAACCTAACCTAACCTAACCTAACCTAAGGTAACCTAACCTAACTTTAACCTAACCAAACCTAACCTAACCTACACCAAGCTTAATCTAACGTAACGCAACTTAGTCTGATCAAACTATGTAATGTAACATAACTTTTAAAAAAAATTACTTTTTATACACGCAATAAAACCACACTATAACTTTGCTTCCAAGAGCTAGATATCTAAATTATTATTATTATATATTATTATATATATATATATATATATATATATATATATATATATATATATATATATATATATATATATATATATATATATATATATATATATATATATATATATATATATATATATATATATATATATATATATATATATATATATATATATATATATATATATATATATATATATATATATATATATATATATATATATATATTCCGTTTAGTAATCCTAATCTGAACGAATACGTGTGATATTATAAATACCCTAAGGCTAAAAGGGACAATAACTTGTCCGAATCCATAAATTCTTTAAAAAAAATTAAATGTGGGAATGAAAGGAACTTGAACCCACGTATATATATATATATATATATATATATATATATATATATATATATATATATATATATATATATATATATATATATATATATATATATATATATATATATATATATATATATATATATATATATATATATATATATATATATATATATATATATATATATATATATATATATATATATATATATATATATATATATATATATATATATATATATATATATATATATATATTGGGGAACAGCAATTACCGGCTGCCCTATCGTTTACCCATTAATTAACATATCTAGGGTGGTGTACTTGGCAGAAGGTGTAGTGTAAGACCTTGCACCGGAAAACGTTAAAATTCGCAGGGCGACGAACGTGGTTTGGTTGATTTTGCGAAATGAGTGCTAGCAACTGCTTTGCCAAAATCTGGAGATAGAATCTTCACCATTCGTCGGAAGTGAGCTTGCAATGGAACAAGGCGGCAGGGAAATATTCCAAAGCCGGAGCTACGTTAGACACTAGAAAAAGGGGAGGACAGAATAACAATACGTAAGTCTAACGATTTTTTAAAATAGCGCTTTAAAATATTTGAACGGATTTGTCAATACCTCGTGTTTCTGCAGGAGGATTGCTATTCACACACTAAGAAAACAATTACGGAGCCCTAAGCTAAAGTCTGAGAGCGCAGAGAAGCCACGTCCACGCCCAAAGATGGCGGTCAGGAAAAGAAAGCGTGCTTCCGCGCGCGTTGTGGATCGCTGGTGAGAAAAAAAAAAGGAAGGGAAGCTACGTTCTACGGAAACTCTCCAAACTCTTAGAGACTTTTAACCTGACGGCGTTGTTAAGACCGCCACAGTCCCTTCAGATGTTTTCACCTCTTGGTCACTTCTCAGTTTAGAGTTAAAAGAACTCAAAAATATTGAAATTGAAAGATGTGCTTTTTTACCTTCAACTTCAAATTCATTATTCCTATTTTGTGATGCTTCAACATCTTGCTATGGTTTTTCAGTTTATAGCGTAGGTCAAAGTTCAAATTTAATATTTTCGAAGACCAAAGTAGCTCCACTAAAATCAAGGGCTCTGCCCTCTTTAGAATTATTGTCTGTGTTTCTATTTTTTAAGTGTATTAAGTCAATATTATCAGAATTTTCTGATGTTCAGTTCAAAAACATAAAAGGTTTTTGTAGATGCTCAAATTGTTCTTTCATGGCTATTGTCTGGAAGAGCCAAAAATAAAAATGTTTTTGTAAACAACAGACTCAAGGAAATTTCTTTGATCAAAAAACAAGTTGAACAAGAGTTCAAAGTATCTATTTCCTATGCTTACATCAATACTGCTGAAAATCCAGCAGATTTAATTACCAGAGGTGTTTCAACCTCTACTTTTCTTTCTAAGTTGCCATTATGGCTTAAGGGTCCTTCCTTGGATACTTCAAAATCAGTCTCAGTGGCCTGTTAGTAAACTTAAATGTTTGTCGGAGGCCAATAAGGAAAAGACTTTACAATGTCATTTGTCTGTGGATGTTACACAATCATTGTTACCCTTAGAGGATTATTCCAGTATACATAAACTTTATAGGGTAACTTCTAATATCTTCAAGTTCATTAGTAGGAGTAAAGGGCTTGATGAAAATAGTGATAGAAGAGCCCAACTCTATTGGTTGAAGCAAATGCAGCAGCAATGTTTTTCAAGGGAAATCTCATTCCTAAAGAATCCTAAAAAGGATGAAATTCCATTAATAGTTAACCAACTCAACTTATTTATTGATGATAATGGCATTCTCAGGTCTAGAGGAAGAATAGCTAAAACTCTGCTGTATAACTATGATGTGATAAATCCAGTTCTTCTTGGCAAGAATCATCACCTCACTAAATTGATAATCAGAGATTTTCATGCTAGGTGTCAGCATTTAGGTGTTCAAGCTACCATCAACTTCATCAGATCTCATGGTTTCTGGATTGCCAAGGTCAGACAAGCTGTGAAGAATGTTTTGTCTGATTGCATCATTTGCAAAAAATTCAATAGTATTCCTTTTAATTAAGTATCCCAAAATGACAAACCTTCCTCACCATAGGGTGAATTTCGTGCGTCCCTTTGAACATACTGGTGTTGACTTCACAGGACACCTCTTTGTAGAGGATGATAATAAGGAACTTAGGAAAATATATTTATTAATTTACACATGCCTTAATATTAGGGCTATTCACATTGATGTTCTTCCAGATATGTCTGCTGAGTCATTTTTACTTTCATTTCAACGGTTCACCAATATATATGGCATACCTTCCAGTTTGTATTCAGATAATGCCAGAACTTTCAAACAAGGAGGAGATATATTGTTAGAATCCTTGTCTTCAGACATGTTCTCTGAGCATATGCGCATGAACAACATCAAACATTATAAGATTCCTCTGTACAGTAGTTGGGTAGGCTCAGTTTGGGAAAGAATGATACGAGTGGTTAAGGGATGTCTATATAAAACGATAGGTAAAGCAACCTTAACTTATTATCAATTGTTAACAACTATTTCAAATATTATTAATGTTGTTAATTCAAGACCTTTGACTTATAGGTCATCAGAAAATGAATTAGAAATCATTTCTCCAAATTCCTTTTTAAAGCCTTATGGCAATTCAAACCTTATATTCAATGAAGTTTCCTTACCTATATGGAAACAGCTTCCTCCTTCACAGCAAGATTTATCCATAACTCTAAGTACTCAAGGAAAAGTATTAGAAACCTTTAAGCAATTATGGTATGAGTCTTATTTATTAAATTTACGCCAAACAAGTAGAAATCTCTACCAGTCAGAATGGACCAACAGAATAAAGGTAGGAGACATCGTTTTGATTCAGACACCCAATAAGCCAAGACCCTTCTGGCTTTTGGGCCAGAGTTTTGGATGTTATCGTTGGTCATGATAGTAAGATCAGAAGTGTTTTGGTTAAAAGGGGAGATGGACAAACATGTCATCATTCAATTTGCCATCTGTACCCTTTAGAGCTGTCTATCACTCATTCGGTAAACAATGGTGAAGCTGATGATCAAATCTGCAGTGACTTAGCTAATGCAGAGCTTGCAGACAGTCAAGAAGATGAGACTTCAGATCAAATCGATCCCTCACCTTCAAATTCAATTCAAGATAATGGTAATAGTGCTGTCCCAGATGTTCAGCCTTCAACTTCAGGTATAAATTCACCTTGTCAGCTTAAATCTCTACAGACTCAACCTCAGACTAGGTCAATCAGAGAAAGACCTCTTAGACATGCTGCTGTCAAGTGTCATGAATTCCTTCACAGGAATTTATCTTATTTGTAGTGTTTTATTAATTTTAGTAATTGCAATGATACTGCTGTCATTGCAACTCTTCAGTGGGAGGATATAAAAACTGTTTATATGCTTTCAAAAGAGGAGGGTTCGATGTAGGAGAAAAAAATTTTTTTATCCGATTCTCCTGAAAATTTCAGTATATATAGCTTTTTTCCCGACGAAAAAACTCGATTCCCAACGTTTTTACGAGGGATTTAATGTTTAGCACTTTTTTTGGAATGTTTTTCAAAATTTAAATCTACGGTAAAGCCACAAAAACAAATATTTTTGGTCTGAAATTTGGAACATATGTTTCTTATTCTATTGGCTACAAAAAACTTTGATAGAATTTTGCTCCCAGAGTTATACAAAAAACAGTATTAGTCCAAGACTGACTCACTATCAAAAGAAATTATTTTTTGAAAAAAAAAAATTCAAATTTTTGAGGAAAAATATTTTTAAAAAAAAAGTATAATTACTACGTAAATAAATTTTGGCACACTTATAGAGGAGTGTTGGGGCTACAAATTCTTCTATATACTTTGTTCGATCTAATTTGTTTGTTCCGAGATATGATCTCTCAAAAAAGGTCCATTTTTAGAAAATTTTCAAAAATTTCAAAAGTTTGAGAGGCTATACCTTCTACGAAAAAAATATTTTGCAATGAATATCTTATTGCCTCAATCAACTCAACTCTAGCATAGACCTAAGTTAAGTGTATTCCAGCTTTTATTAAAATTACTTATAGAGGAAATTGTCCCCTATACTAAATTATAAAATTAATAAAAACAGATCGAAACATCGTATCTAAAAAAAAGTAATAATAATTAATTAATTAACATTTAAATACAGTGAGATAATAATAAAGTTAGGACCCATAGTTCACTAAGAATACAGAAAGTTCCTCTCACCTTGTTTATGGTAATAGTCTTCTTATTTTTCTTCGGACCGGTCCTTTTAGTTGATAAATAAGTCCCTGTTTTTGGGTAGTTTTAATATAATATATAGCTGCCATAATATAAATTAAGTTTTCATTTACAACTTAAGTTACACGTTGAAGTCCTACTTCAGCTATAATATAATACCCAAAGTGTTTTTTCGTTGTTTACTTTTGTTTTCTAGTTGGTGTTCATTTCTTCTCCTTTGTAACCATAGGTTCCAAAACCTTAATTTATCTCACTATGGTTTTAATTCATAAATTAAATATATATATATATACTTACTTATGTATATATATATATCTTATAAAGTCTAAGGGGGAAGAAAGAAAAAGTAATGTTTTCAACATTAGTTTTTCTTTTTGAACTGTTCCTCCTCTAAAGTTAAGTTGGTGAGGTAATATGGTACGTTAAAAGAAGAAAATTTAAGAATTTTAAATTTAATAATCAATATGAATTTAATAATCAATGAATTTGAAATTTAAATACTGATAAATTTAATAATCAATGAAATCAAAATTAAATTATATTTTGATTGCTTAATCTTAAAGGTTGCCCTTTAAAATTATCCTCATTTTCTGAAATGTCAAAAAATGTAGCATTTATTTTATTAAGATCTCTAACAAAAGAAGCGACCTTAATTACCATCCTCATTTTTCATTGAAAAATGTAGCATTTATTCCTTAATACTAAACTAAACCTAAAATATCCTCACTTTCAAATATAAAAGTGTTGCATTTTAAATGTCAAATACTTATAAATACCAAATATTTACATCCTTAAAAGTATTCATAAATATTTCACCTGAAAAAAAATAATACATATATAATTAAATTTCACCTTTCTTGATTTTCCCTTTAAGAAACAGATCAGCTTTTGTTGCTGCTTTCCTTTTTGGTCTGTTTGTAGTTTTAAGAACTGGAGATTCAGGAGGGATTACATTAGACTCTTCTTCATTAGAATTGTCTGAATTATTGTAGCTGGATTCCAGTGGATATAGTAGAGTTATGTCTCTTGTTGTTTCACCTGAGGAAGTCTTCAGTCGAGCAACTCTTGTGACACCATCTTCTCCAGTTAGTAGTTCAGTTACTCTACCTAATGACCATGTAAGTCTGGGAGTTGTATCATGGATGAGTACAATATCCCCAATTCTGATGCTATCCTCCCAATATTTATTGTTATAACAATCTTTATCACGTTCCCTCAGAGAAGCTAAGTATTCTGCTTCCCACCTAGAGACAAACTGGTTTTTAATTTTTAGTTTTTTATTTAATTCATTATTTAAACTCATGTGATCCACTGAATAATCTACATCATTATAATTGGTATTTTCAGGTAATAAATTAGTTGAATAACCCTTCAACAAATGATTAGGTGTCAATGGTTCAAAGTCATCAATATCATTGTCCACATACGTCAATGGTCGGTTATTGACAACATTCTCAATTTCTGTTATCAATGTTAATAGTTCAAATAAGTTCAATTGGTTCAACCCGACACTCTTCTTTATGCAGTTTTTCACACTTTGTATACTGCGTTCCCA
>SEYY01009581.1:0-26276 GCA_009176605.1 Armadillidium nasatum | reverse complement strand
GGGAGATTGATATTAACATGTTTATTTGTTTAGATACGTTAATGTTATTCTTCTATGTTAAATTTATTTTTATTATTATTATTATTTATTGAGTGCACTTGTGCTAATGAAAAGTCTTATGAGCTATTGTTCCCATTTCGGGCAATAATTAAAAACAGGTTATTCTTATTCAAACAGGTTGTTATTCTCAAGAAGGCATATTACCCTTTCAAGAGTAGGTTATATTCTTTGTGTTTTTATTATTATTATTATTAATTCACAGTACACAAGATAGCCTCTTTATATACACAAAATAAAGAGAAAAAAAGAGTAATGGTTTAAAACAACCAAAGATTTGAAAGTGGAAAATGTTTTACTGTGAAATTTATCACACTACTGACATATTTTCTTTTCCCGAAGTGAATATTAAATATTAAAATTTTATAAAAAAAAAAAATATATGATAATCTCAAAAACCATTAAGGTCTCTTATCTATATTTTCTACCTGATAGGTATAGAGATTATAACTCCAGATTAGCACTAGGCAATAAGGCCCTAGACCGGCACCTGTGAGAATTATAAATAATTACCCCAGCGCCTCACCTCAGTTTAAATGACCTAAAAATATATAATGAATTAATAATAATAATAATAAAAACACAAAGAATATAACCTACTCTTGAAAGGGTAATATGCCTTCTTGAGAATAACAACCTGTTTGAATAAGAATAACCTGTTTATAATTATTGCCCGAAATGGGAACAATAGCTCATAAGACTTTTCATTAGCACAAGTGCACTCAATAAATAATAATAATAAAAATAAATTTAACATAGAAGAATAACATTAACGTATCTAAACAAATAAACATGTTAACATCAATCACCCTTCACGCTCTCCAGTCTAGGACATGGCACATGCTTATTAATATTGTGGATCCCAAGCACAGTCAAAATCAAACAGCATAACAGCAAAGCAACAAGCAGGTAAGACTATATTCCTCAGAGAATACGAGAAAAATATACTCGGCAGCAGCCAGCCCCTTACATATATATATATATATATATATATATATATATATATATATATATATATATATATATATATATATATATATATATATATATATATATATATATGAGAGAGAAAGAGAAATGAAAATGTTGGAACTATACATTGAATGAGATAAAAATTGCAAAAAAGTGAAAAATGTGATATTTGTACTTATTAAATTGCTTATATTTTCTAAACCAAGCCAAAACCAAAAAATAATTCATTAAAAAAATTAAAATATACATATATAACAATAATTCAGCAAAGTTTGAAAAAAATCGAAGAGGAGGTTTTTTTTCAAGGTCAAGGTCAAGGTCACCAATAGGTCAAATTTTTTATTTGACCTCCGAGGTCAAAATCATCTAAATAAATGTTGTACCGCTATTCAAGATCTTTTAAATGGTCTTTACACGATGCTTCTAAGTGCCATAGAAGCCGAGATATTGTATTTTGACCTCGGACTACTCTCTGAAAATTGACATTTTTGACCAAAGTTTCAAAGGTCATATCTTCTGAACCGTATGAGCTAGAGACCTGCAATAAACGCCATTCATATTTTCTCAACAAGATCTGTTAGTGTGCCATTTTTCATAAAAATCGAAAGGGGTCACGGAAAAAATTGCCAAATTTCGGTTGAAGTGACGTGGAATGACCCATATATATATATATATATATATATATATATATATATATATATATATATATATATATATATATATATATATATATATATATATATAAGGAATGGAATGAAGTATCGGTATCGGCAAGTATCGGCATATTAAGTATCGGTATCGGCAAGTATCGGCATATTAAGTATCGGTATCGGAAAGTATCGGCATATTAAGTATCGAAAACCGGCATCGGTATCAGGCTTTTAAATATCGGTATCAGCAAAAAATTACTAATACCGACACCAATACCAGCCTTTTTTTAAGTAACTTAATCCCTTTGGCTTACATTTTTTGGAATGTTCAGTTTCTTTGACTCTAAAGTTTTGAATACCACGAAACATTGTTTTTCTTGATTTTCCAAATTTTCTATTAATTAATTACTAATTAACTGTTAATTGCATTTTTTTGGCTTATATTCTATATTTCTGTAACTACAGATCCGATTTTGGTCAAATTAGGACAGTTTACTCTTTGTATAGAATAGATCAACTTGTTATTCTTAATTGTTTATTCATTTAATTAAATTAATAAAATTATGTAATTTTTATTATTACGTAACATTTTGAAACATCGTTTCCCGATAATTTTCCAGAACATTGATATGTTGCTTTCCACTAAAATTGTTTTGAAAAGCATAAAACTGCTTTTCAATTTATTTTCATGCCATTTACTTCATACAATTTGGTTTTTTTTTTTTAAATAGTTTATTTTTATTTTAATCCTTAATTAATCCACTAGTAACATATTAAGATAGTAACCAAGGTACATGATATATATATATATATATATATATATATATATATATATATATATATATATATATATATATATATATATATATATATATATATATATATATGGGGAGGACATAGCGCTGTCCAAAGCGATGCAAGTACCCACCTCTGGGCATAACCCGAGGAGTGATAGGATGGGCTACACCATTCCATTTCACTCTGTTGCCCTTTGATTCGTTCCTTTTCGCGTTTCACTTTCTCAGAGGGTCTCTTGTGCACCCTCGCCTCATATTGGAGTGTCTATGCTTCCACTTCTCCTTCCCCCAACTTCCTTCTCATGTTCCAACAAATTTACAAGCGCTTACTCGTACATTGCCTTTCTTAAAAAAAAATAAAATAAAATGGTGAAACTCAAAGCAGCCTCAGAGATGCTTCGAGGGGCGGCATCCAAAGAATGACCTTCATCCACACCTCACCCCATCATCACATGAGAGTTGGCGCCACCGATGATGGGGATGGTGCAGCCAGGACCCCGCGTTTGGCTTGCCCCGGCTCACAGTGTTCTTTTTTTTATTAATTTCTGTAATATTCATAATCTTTTTTCTAATTTCCCCTTTGTCGAACACCATCTCTCTTCTTCTAAGCCTCATCTCTTTTTCCTAACCGAAACTCAAATGTATGAATGTGCTGACAGCAAACCTTATTCTGTTACCCCCTACTGTCTCTATCCTCAATTTTCAGCCAAAGGCGTGTGTTCCGCATATGTTCGCAACAATGTTATTTGCTCTTGTGTCTCAATAAATGGAGTCTACTGAATTCTCAACTTTATAGCTTAAGCTCTCTTGCAATTCTACTACTAAATTTATTTGTTCTGTCTATTTATCTCCTAATTTTACTGACTATAAAAAATTCTTTGACTATGTAAACTCCAAAATAGAGAACATTCTTTCTTCTTCTCATATATCCAAAATCATCATTTTAGGTGATTTAATGTTCAACACCACCAATGGCTTTCCTCTAGTTCTCATGGCCCAACAGCTTTTCTATCCAGAATAACCTTGGGCAGTTGGTGCACCACCCTACCTGTATCCCTGACTGTATTGGTGATGAACTCAATATACTTGATTTTTTCTTAACTTCATATACTGTTAAACTTTTTCCTCCTCTGGGTTCATCCGATCACCTTCTTATATCTGTATCTTGTTCTGTCTCTTCAAGTCTTCGGCAATAACAGTACTCGCCTTTGGTGAGACGTTGAAGTGGAGAGTGGAAGGACTTGATGAGCCGGGCAACTCATCATCCCTCTTCCACTAGTAGAATTATAGAAATGTTTATCATTTTTCCATTTTTTTTTCACAAATTATGAAAACTTTATATGGTATACTACAGTTCTCTTTATTTTACAGATTGAGATTATTGAATTGAGAAATTTATAATAATTGTTTTGTTTTTTTTAAAAAAGTACATTCTATAATTATCATAGTGTTTATACAACTATATGAATGTTAATACGCCTAAACTAAATTTGTAATTTTGCTTTGTTACAATTGAAATCGTGAAAACAAAATTATTAAAAGTATAGGACTTCCAATTGAAGTAAAATTGGTAAGAATATGAAAAAATAAAGTAGGTGCCTTAGTCATAGTAAACTAAGTGAATAAATTGTGATATAATATATAATGAATATAAATTATTAATAAATATCTAATAAGTGTATTCTTAACAGTGACCTGTTAACTGACGTGGAAAATCTTTTGAACCATAAGAAAACCCTTAAATGTTTTGCCTATAACATTAAGGTATTTTATAACTTTATAAAATAGATATAATGATTATATAACATTATAATAAATGGATTATATATGTATAAATAATTATGTATGCTTAATTGAATTTATATGTTTTTTTTTAGGGTTTTTTATTTGGGGCTTATTTTTCTTTGCTTTCATTGAGCTTGCGGAGATTTTCCACGAACTGCCAATTGTCAATTGGTTGTGTTTTGGTGACTCAGAGTGGAACAAGGGAGCAAGATATTGATAGCAATTAATTTAACTTAGAGAGCACAGTTAAACCACACATTTATATTGTAGTTAGTACCGTAATTCTTTTCTTCTTGTTACTAACCACTTCCTCTATTTTTTCCTTTCTCAGTCCTTGTGGCTTACGGTTGGAGGTCTTTAGCGTGCACAGTCGGGTCCGGTAATACTTGAGATAGAGGAGGTCTTGTTGGCCCCTGTTATGCATTCTGGAAAGTAAAGAAAATAACTTTAATAATATTTTGTATTTAAGTTGCGTTCATTCGATTATTATTGTGCCTTACAATATTCACGCTTGAAAACTCATTACTTTTGTTAATTTGTAATTTTTGCATATATTTGATTATTATTGGCATTGTAATATTAATGTCAAGTAATTATTTGTTAAATTGAAACCTTTAAGTATATAATAATCCTTAAATAAAGAAGTTAATGTATGAAAGCTTGAATTGATTTACCTGTGTTTGAAGACTTGAGTGTGATTTTGATCTAATAGGAATGGAATGGTTGAAGTTTGATTAGGTAGAACGGATCTTCGCAGATAGATATTTCTTCATTTATCTCCTTGTGCTTGACGTCCATTACAGTCTTAGAAATAAAATACCGTTCATTAGGGGGTAAGTCATCACACTTCCTATTTCCTTGTATATTGTAGAAAGATTAGTAGGTAGGGCAAAACAGTTCGGGGCCAAGCGCCAGCTTATAGGGAACACAATAAATGTAAACTTGTCCCCTTACGTATCTTTTGACTCTTCAACCTATGTGCTTGCTTGGCGGGCAGTACTCTCCCCTACATATACATAAAAAATAAATTGGCGCCCGAACAGGGACGTCGAGCCACGCTTACGAGACTGTATTGAGTGTCGGTTAGGAAGGAAATCCTGAGGGATTGATCTAAGATAGGAAAAATTGATAATATAAATAGACATTGTGTAAGAAACAGAAATTGGTAAATAGCAGAATCAAAGAAGTAAATAGAAAATAGAGGATAAAATAATAGATGGTCAAGGTATAACTGAGAGTATACATGGTGTGAAAGTCTTGTATAAATTATATTGTCATAGTTTTCACTGTCTAAACTGTTCTTTTTCTTCATAGACACCGTAGACTTAGCTTAACAATTTGAAATATATTACATTGAAATACATTTTTTAATTGATATTCTTTTTATATATTAGCGTCTCTTGAGACACTACTATATACACTGTACAGGTAACATTGAAAAGTGAGCCATCCCTTATATCTATTTATAGATATAAGAAGTGTTGGTTTAACTTACCAGGAGTCAAAGAAATTCCTTTTTGCATATATTATTGAGAATACAAAATGTCGGATTTGGAAATTGATCTGGAATCTTATTTGGCAATGGCAGAAGTCAGTAGTCCACTTGAAATGGAGAAGACAACCGGTGACACTGGTGTAAGTGATGTGACAGGAGCAGAAGGGGTAATATCAGCCAAGGCTGTAACTGAGATAATAGGCAATTTAGGAAAACAAATGCAGGATTTAAACCATCAATTAACCCAAATTCGTGTGACAACTCCGATAACAGCCCCAACCCAGAAAATTGATGAAGTATTTATCACTATTCCTAAAGACGAAAGTATAAATACAACAACCACCCCTACGCATTTACCAGAAC
This sequence comes from Armadillidium nasatum, assembly GCA_009176605.1. Taxonomy (NCBI): domain Eukaryota; kingdom Metazoa; phylum Arthropoda; class Malacostraca; order Isopoda; family Armadillidiidae; genus Armadillidium; species Armadillidium nasatum. The sequence goes on along the minus strand of SEYY01009581.1, from coordinate 20,157 downwards.
TGAGCGTACGACCAAAGATGACTGTATTATTGCCTTTCGAAAGTAGTGGAAACTCTGTAGTAAAAATCCCAGATGACTTTACTAATATAACTCAGGAAACAAATATCAGAACTGTAGCAACCTCTACAGTATCCTCTTGTTTATATACTCAAACTCCTACTACTATCTTAAATGTAGGATCTGGAAAACCATATCAACCACCCCAAACAACATATCCGTCACATCAGTACCAACCAGCCACGTGTCAGACAATAGATCAACCAACATATACAATACCTCAACAAACCAGGTATCAACCTTATGTACCACCAAATGTGAATAGTTTTGTACCAATGGGACCCAGTATGATAACCCCCCAATATCAATTAGACAGTATTCAACAACAGTTGTCGTTACTTACACAAACAGTATCTTTGTTAACAGTTTTGGTTAATAATTCCCAAAAACCCAAAGTCTTGGAGCCAAAGATTTTCAGTTATGAAAAAGAACATGATTTGCATAAATTTCTAGAACAGTTTGAAAAATATTGTAATAACAAATATCCACAGAGCCAAGATCAATGGTTGAGACTTATGGAAAATTATTTATCAGGAAAATTCCTGCGATTATACACTGTGGTAACTAAAACGGTAACAGATTACCTTACGGTAAAACAAGTTCTTATCAGGTGGTATAATCAGGAGGAAAAAAAAAAGAAATGAAAACAAATTACGAGCATATCATTCCGCAAAGAGACAACCTGGAGAAGATGTAAATTTATTCGCTCTGAGATTAGAACAATTAGGTTGTCAGGCTTTTCCTGGTGTAAACATGCGAGAGCACGAATCTCTGAGAACAGCCTTCATGTTAAGTTTACCTTTGAATGTTCAGAGAAAACTCAGAGAATACATTATTCAAAATGACATCAATACACAGACTAAAGTTCCATGGGAAAGACTTGTAATGCTAGCAGACTCTTATGATCGAGAATTCCAAACAGATAATGAATTGGTATCTTCCTTATATAGAGAACCGGAGAAGAGCAGTCAAGTCATACAACTTGATGCCCCAGAGGCTGACATAGAAGTAATACAAATTGATACGATAATTCCCCAGACCACATGGAGTGAAACTTTAAAACAGGGTTTACCCCAGAAATCAAAAATGATTAATAAATTACCACCAAATACTTCACAGAATAACAAAAAGAATAGAACAATGAACAACCCCAATAACTACCCGACTGATAATAATCAGAACGCCCAAATGAGAAAAGAAACCTCTCTTTCTAACAATTCTTGTAGTTATTGTGGATTCAGAGGTCATGTACATACTGAATGCTATAAAAAGCTAGGAATTTGTAGTTATTGTAAACAGAAAGGCCACATCCGCAGAGATTGTTGGAATAAGAATAATGGAAATGTACCTCCAACAGGGGAGAAAGTTTATGAATGTCCATTCTGTGGTGAAAACCATCTGGGCATAAATTGTCAGTTACAGAATCGGGAAAAAGCAAATCAGTATGTTATATCATTTCCAATGTTAATAAACATAGTATTAAAACTTCATTGGAATTGTGCACACATAGGGCGCAATAAGTTGTTAGAACTTATCTATAAATACTTCTGGCATCCCCGAACTAATCAAGTAGTAGTTGATGTAGTTCGATGTTGTCCAACTTGTCAAAGATTAAAAACACACACAAATAATATTATACCTCCGACCTTAAAAATAGTTGCAAAAAGCCCTTTCGATCTAGTGGCCATGGATTTGTTACAATTCCCCGTTACAGAAAAGGGAAATAAATATGCAATGGTGTTTATAGATCACTGTTCTAAATGGGCAAATGTTTTACCCATTGCTGATAAACAAGGTTTAACCGTATCCACGGCTCTTAAAGAAAGAATATTACCATTTTTACCAAAGATTCCTAATAGAATGCTCACGGATAATGGAACTGAATTTAATAATGACAATTTCCAAAGAGTCTTAAACCAGTTTAACATTAAACATATTCGGACCTCCCCTTTACATCCTTCCAGTAATGGCATATGCGAAAGATTTAATAGAAGTCTGATCCAATTACTAAAATGCTTAGTGTTGGAAAATGAAAACCATTGGGATGAGGAAATACCCTCATCAGTGGTTATTTATAACCATACATGGCATCGAGCCTTAAAGATGTCACCATCTGATTATTTGCTAAAGGAATCTCATATCGCCCCAATTCATGCATATCCGCAATATTGGGAGGCAGGCACTGCAAATTTTAAAGCTTTTAGGATAGGACAGAGGGTGGCCAAGAAGAAGATTTTTAAAGGTCACCATGTATCAAATAAATTCCTCATCCGATGGGAGGGTCCATTCGTTATCACAGCAGTCAATGATAACCGTATAACGTATCTGATAAAGAAATTAAATATTCCCAATGCTAGGGAAGAAAGAGTACATCATTCACATTTGCGAAAATGGATAAAAATACCTGCATATCTAAAAAATCATAGACTCTACAAAGAAAAAGCTTTTTATGACGATGAAGATGAAGAGGAAATAGAACCGGAGGATGAAGATTCAGTGAGAGATCTTGAATCTGAAATCTTGTCTGATGAGCAAGAGTTCGATAATCAAAATTCTATAAGAGAGGAGGAGGAGGAGGAATTTGAAGGATTTGTAGATTCTGACATGCCTCCACAAAACACAGAAAAAATCTTACAAATGGTAAGAGAGTTACAGACATTGAATGTATCAAATAATTCCTCTACCCCAGGAGAACAAATTGATACTGGAATCATGAATAGAATAGAAAATAACATTGGAGATATAATAGAAAATGTAAGTTCAATAGTTTCCCCTGTTAATTTATCAAACATTTCACCAATTCCGTATGTACCCATAATTTATTCCCCTGAATTATCTTCACCATATCGAAGATCAATAAATGTCAATCTTTGTCAAAGCGTGTTTTCCCCAACATTTCAAGAAAGTCGCTGTAGTAACATTATAGAGCAGTCATTGAGTAAAATAACAGAATCAGAATCGGAAAACGAGTTTTCTGGATTTGAAAATCCAAATTACAGACGAAAATCTAGCTCAGATTACAGTGACATACCAAATCTCGAATGGGATGATTCCTCTTTAATGGACCATTATGTGCCAAGGAGAATGAGCTCACCTAGAGATGAATCAGCTATTTTAGATTCCTTAGAACAAGAAAGGCTAGAGGAAAACTTGAGTGAAGGAGAAGATAAAGTGAGCCCTAGCAAAAGATTACACACAATCATCGAAGAATCTTCAAATGAATTTGAAGAAGAAATCACACAATCCCATAGTAGGTTAATGAGATTCTTAGCTGAAAATTACCATATTACAGAGATGGCAACAGTTGACAATGTTGACAACTTATCACCATCTTATTCAGTAGAAGGAGAGTTATTCCTAAAACAAAAAGTTAGTCGAAGGAGAAGTTTAACTGGAGAATCAATTATAGAAAGTACACCTAAATTAATGATTGAAACACCTGTTAGAAAACCTGGTACAAGATCAAGGGGAAAAGTAACAGAATATTCTCATGTAATGGATACACCATTAGAATGGAGAAAGAAGAAAAAAACAGTAGAATGAATTTGACACAATTAAAACAATTATTGTTACACTAAAACACAATATTACACTTGGAATTGGAATCAGATTACTGTACGTTGTACTCAAAGAAATTATTATTGTTAACACACATATTCACTCTTTAAAAAAAAAAGTCTGTCATACTACTTTCATTTAAATAGCTAATGTTGCTCTTAAGATTAAAAATAAGTTCTTGTAAAAATAAGTTTTTTTTTGCTTTTGGCTATAATAAAAATTGAATTGATTTTTTTTTCTTAATGCTTTAACTTACTTTCATAATAATGGGAATTAAATTAGTTTTGCCTTGATGCTTCAGCTTCCCCTTTGCAATTAAATTAAGAATTTTCATAATTTACATAGTTCATACTTGATTTTTTATTTTTTTATTTTATAATGTACCCTGATCTCTGGTCTTGCTGGGCGCGATGTGTGTGCTGTGGTTTCCGATTGAGAGCCATGGCGGGGCCGAGATTTTGGGAAGAGTTTTTTTTTACTAATCCACTGTCCTGGTCTATTTTCTTTTCAGACCATGGCAAGTAATTCTAGACAGATGATAAATTTACTCGTCGTAGGTAGCTCTGAAGTAAAAATGTTTCTTGATGGAAAGGAACACTTGCGTGAGATGTACAATGTTAATGTACAAGTAGAATATCGTCCTGGAGTTGTCCTGGATGAGTGTTTAGCTCAGATTCAAAAACGGATGAAACCAAACACCCATATAATAATTATTTGGGCATTAACACCCTATGGGTGGAAGAGAGAATATATCAGAGCGAAAGGGAAACCAGAAATATCAGTGTTTCGACCAGCTTTACATGTTTCTCCAGATCCTATCCCTGGTCTTATGAACAATATCATGAGATATGTCTACTCAGTGAATTCCTCTTGTGAAGTGTACTTGTCAGTTCCAGCGGTCAAAGACATGTACAAATTTAACCAAAACCGAATTATTAGGAACTGGGGAATTGAATACCAAAACTATTTAGAAAATAATTACAAGCTCGGAATGGAACCCATGCAACATCACAGCATTAGAATGTACCATATGTTTCAATATCTATGGAGGAATAAATACCATTGGGAAAATAAGAAGTTGATTTTTGGTAATGGTGCTTTTAATTTATATACTAAACATCTAGCACACAGAAGCACACAACCATTAGCCTTTGTTCCACATAAAGCTTTCCTACGAAAAGAACATTCTTCGTTAGACTCTGATCTCTTACCTGATGGTTTGCACGGAAACCAAAAATTCCTAAGATATTATCTGATGGATAATAAGAAGATCTTTCTGAATTATTGGATAACAAATGAACCAACCTCTGTACCACCACTGATACCTCCAAGGAAGCAACAACAAAAAGGATCGTTATTAGGAGATGCCCCGGGTGAACCATATCAACATCTCAGAACTACAACTCCTACCAATAATCAAAATGAAACATCGCAAACTCCAGATCGTGTGAGCGAAATTTTATATAGATTCGTAGATGTGTCTCAGCCATCAACTTCTAGGGATGGTTTTGTAGAGCCACATAACCATAGTGTTACACTCCAGGAAAGGCGAAATTCCTCATACACACCAAACACCTACACTGCCTATGTACCTCCTATCATGCATGTACCTAATTCCTTTACTAACCCTGCTGTCTTTCCTTCTTATAGTGGTCATGGGTATAGTAGTAGTCATGCCACCCCTCATGATATGCGATTAGACCCCGAAAGAGATGCAGATGCCCATTCTCTTATAAGAGAATTCTTGGAGGATAGAAGGACAAGGGGGCGGGGTGAGAAGAGAAAGCAAGTGGAAGATTTGGATTCCATAATTAGAGTTGCTCTGTATGAGTTGGAGGTGGTGAAGAAACGGAAAAATTAGGAGGGGGTTTCCCTTTGGTGGGGGGGCGTGAAGTGGAGAGTGGAAGGACTTGATGAGCCGGGCAACTCATCATCCCTCTTCCACTAGTAGAATTATAGAAATGTTTATCATTTTTCCATTTTTTTTTTACAAATTATGAAAACTTTATATGGTATACTACAGTTCTCTTTATTTTACAGATTGAGATTATTGAATTGAGAAATTTATAATAATTGTTTTGTTTTTTTTAAAAAAGTACATTCTATAATTATCATAGTGTTTATACAACTATATGAATGTTAATACGCCTAAACTAAATTTGTAATTTTGCTTTGTTACAATTGAAATCGTGAAAACAAAATTATTAAAAATATAGGACTTCCAATTGAAGTAAAATTGGTAAGAATATGAAAACATAAAGTAGGTGCCTTAGTCATAGTAAACTAAGTGAATAAATTGTGATATAATATATAATGAATATAAATTATTAATAAATATCTAATAAGTGTATTCTTAACAGTGACCTGTTAACTGACGTGGAAAATCTTTTGAACCATAAGAAAACCCTTAAATGTTTTGCCTATAACATTAAGGTATTTTATAACTTTATAAAATAGATATAATGATTATATAACATTATAATAAATGGATTATATATGTATAAATAATTATGTATGCTTAATTGAATTTATATGTTTTTTTTTAGGGTTTTTTATTTGGGGCTTATTTTTCTTTGCTTTCATTGAGCTTGCGGAGATTTTCCACGAACTGCCAATTGTCAATTGGTTGTGTTTTGGTGACTCAGAGTGGAACAAGGGAGCAAGATATTGATAGCAATTAATTTAACTTAGAGAGCACAGTTAAGCCACACATTTATATTGTAGTTAGTACCGTAATTCTTTTCTTCTTGTTACTAACCACTTCCTCTATTTTTTCCTTTCTCAGTCCTTGTGGCTTACGGTTGGAGGTCTTTAGCGTGCACAGTCGGGTCCGGTAATACTTGAGATAGAGGAGGTCTTGTTGGCCCCTGTTATGCATTCTGGAAAGTAAAGAAAATAACTTTAATAATATTTTGTATTTAAGTTGCGTTCATTCGATTATTATTGTGCCTTACAATATTCACGCTTGAAAACTCATTACTTTTGTTAATTTGTAATTTTTGCATATATTTGATTATTATTGGCATTGTAATATTAATGTCAAGTAATTATTTGTTAAATTGAAACCTTTAAGTATATAATAATCCTTAAATAAAGAAGTTAATGTATGAAAGCTTGAATTGATTTACCTGTGTTTGAAGACTTGAGTGTGATTTTGATCTAATAGGAATGGAATGGTTGAAGTTTGATTAGGTAGAACGGATCTTCGCAGATAGATATTTCTTCATTTATCTCCTTGTGCTTGACGTCCATTACAGTCTTAGAAATAAAATACCGTTCATTAGGGGGTAAGTCATCACACTTCCTATTTCCTTGTATATTGTAGAAAGATTAGTAGGTAGGGCAAAACAGTTCGGGGCCAAGCGCCAGCTTATAGGGAACACAATAAATGTAAACTTGTCCCCTTACGTATCTTTTGACTCTTCAACCTATGTGCTTGCTTGGCGGGCAGTACTCTCCCCTACATACAAAGTTTGTTTTTCAGACACTGCGTTCACTATCGTTTTCAGATTTCAAGAAATGTTTTTGGTAAGGATACGGATGTAATTATGAATAATGTTATAATGATTAATATGATACAAAACATATATAATTAGGTTTTAACTTTCAAAATCACTTCTGCAATAAGAAACACATTTTAGTAGTCTGTGTTATATAATAAAAATATTAACTGAACAAAAAAAAATAAATTTAAATAAAGATACACCAGCAAGAAAGGAGGCTAAGACTCTATCGGGTCTTCTCCTCTCAATCCTGCTGCAATCAGTCCTCTCCTTATCATCCCTCCCCACCAAGCTATGTTCCTCTAGTTCTTTCGCTTTTTAATTATTTCCTTTTCCTGTTCTGCCACTTTAATTACATCATCCAAATCTTGTAACTGTCTCTTTTTGTCTCCATGACCTTTCTGTTTTCTATTTTCTAGGAAGTCACGGACAGCTATGTGAGCATCAGAGTTAAAATCATTCTGTATATGATCAGAAACCATTCCAGGATCATAACCCATCACCGTATAAAAAGGAATATTATTAGTAGAAGTAGCTAAAGGAGCTTGATGCTGATAAAAAGGAGTGTGTGTAAAGTGTATTGGCGTGGCTGAGGATTGTGGTTCGACAGCCATACCAGTGTAAGGTGTATGTGGGATATATACTCTCCCTTGAGAGGATGTTGACGGTTGTTCTAAATCTGTAACTTGATACAAACATTCAGCCACTTGATCCACTGGGAGTGGTGTTCTTTCTGAGGGCTTTGGCGTTCTGTTGGTTTGGTTCACTCTCCACACAGTATTATTATCCTGAGGGCAATCTCCCAATAAGCCTTGTTTCTTTATCCTCTTTTGAAGTGGTCGGTGAGGTGGGAAATTCCTGAACTGTTCAAAAATTCCTTTGTTATTAATAAGGTAATATTTCAAATAAGTTTGGTTGCCATGGAGCCCATCAGGAATGAGTTCTGAATTTAAATGTAATGACATTCCATTTAAATATTCTGTATGTGCGACTCTTATTCTGCGTTGTGACCTGGCCTTAGGTCGTTTATAATTATAGCAGTTCAAGGCTCCATTACCATATAATAGATTTTTTCCTTCCCACCGGTATTGAGTTTTCTTAAGACTACAAAAGAGGTAATATGCCTGTAAGGAATAACGTCTCATGCGTTCTGGATTATAATCCATATGATCTTCCAAAAAATCACGATAATCTTCTCCCCATGCTTGTATCAGTCTGGTTTGATTAAACCTGTAGAGATCTTTGACAGCTGGTATAGACAAGTATACTCTACAATTGGGGTTTACTTGTAGGACATGTTGCATTATCTGATTCATCATGGAAGGTATCCGATCAATGGATAAATGAAGGCTGGGACGGAAAACAGTTGTCTCTCGCTGCTCAGGATTTTTGATGGGTGTTCTCCTCCAAGCGAAGGGAGTCAGAGCCCATATAATGATTATGTGTGTGGAGGGTTTCATCCGTCTCTGTATCTGTCCTAAACAATCTTCTAACGTTGCCCCAGATCTATATTCTGTTTGAACAATTACTCCATATTCATCCTTTAACAGGTTTCGCCCCTCCCAAAAGATGCGAACCTCTGAATCTCCCACAACAAGGAGATTGATATATTTCATTCTTTGTTAGTCTGTAATATAGATAAAATAAATTAAGAACAGATAATAGACCTCACCACAATTCTGATCCTCGCACCCCAAGAAAATACTAGGCGCACCAGGACCAGCAATTTGGTGTCTTATACAAACAAAAATAAAATATTAATAAAATAAAATTAATTATGAAACAATAATCTAATTAATTCTAAGAATAATTTCTTGTGGCAAAGCAAATAATTATTAGTGAAATCTGAAATTTGTAAGCATTTTAAGAAGCAAAGACTAATTTTATGACAGCATTTTAAATAAGCAATTTAATGAAAGCAATTTCTATTTTACTTAAATTTTTTTTTTTTTTTTTTTTTTTTTTTTTTTAAACAAATCTAACCTAACTCCGGCTCCATTCAGCTCCTTAAGTGTATTTGTAACCTGGGAGGGATAGTCGAGGAAAGATTATAAAAATAAGTATGAATTTGATTCTATTTATTTATTTATTCTTCTTTTTTACTTCGGTTTCTTCCACTCCAAGGGAGTATTCATTACATAGTCGTAGGCTGGTACTGAACCTCTTGAACGAGTAAATGGTCTGATGACTGGAGTTTCCATAACTATCATTGGAGATTCTACAACCACAGATTCTCCGGTCTCATCTGTGGTTTGAACAATGTTTTTCTTCAGGAGTAATTCTCCTTCAAGGGAATAGGATGGAGATAGCTCTTTAATATTTCTAATAGATGAAATATTTGTTAATTGATAATTATCTTCCAAAAATCTTCGCAAGGCTCTGGGAGATTGAGTAATTTCCTCCTCCTCCAGGTCTTCCAAATATTCCTCCTCGACAATCTCTAGAACCGTTTTTTCAGGCATATCCTTCTCATTTTCTACATGTGGATCTTCGCATGACCCATTTATCATGATTGAAGAATCATCCCATTCTAACTCAGGGATGGTGGGTGATTGATTTTCTGAGAATGAAAATACCTGATTTATTATTGTGTTATTCAACACCTCCACCATATCCCAACGAAAACTAGTCTTCTGGAATCCTGAAAAATCTGCAGATTTACTTTCATAACTTGGTTCAGTGTGAGTATCCGTCACCTCTCGTAGCACAACGAGAGCGATCGAAATCAGATGAAAATACAAGTGAGCAAATGTTAGAAAGAGAAATAGAAAATTGAGTGAAAGGCGAAAAAACATTGGACGATTGGTGTGGATGTTTAGTCTTGATAGGCCCTATTGGTGTTGTACTATTAACTGTAGTTGATTCTGATGTAGCAAACACTATAGGTGATATGTTTTTGGGGTGTATGTTTACAGGTGTGCTCATGTTCATTAAAGAATTGGGTTAATTGTTGGGCTTTTTCATTGGATTTATCTGATACTTCAAACCCCTCAAACTCCTCTTCATCATCACTATCTTCCTCTATAATTGGAGGTTTTTCCGTTTCTGTGTTAATGTTTAATTCGGACATATGGTCCAAATCATCTATGGTACTGTCTGTGTCATAAAATTCCTCTTCTTCATCTTCATTTGATTGAAACACTCGTTCTTTGAAGAAGGGATTTTTTTTGTAGATATGAGGGAATGTCAATCCACTTCCTCAATTGGGAGTGATGGATTTTCTCCTCTCGTGAATTTGGATTACCCATTCGTTTAATCCTGTAGGTGACTTTGTTATCATTCACTACAGTGATTATGAATGGTCCTTCCCATCTGATTCTAAACTTGTTAATGACCTGATGTCCCTTGAAGATTATTTTCTTTGCTACCTTCTGCCCAACCTTATAAGACTGAAAATTCATCGTTCCTTCATTCCAATATTGAGGAAACGTATGAGCTGGTTCTTTGTGTGATTCTTTCAACAGAAAATCTGAGGGTGACATCTTAATGGCGCTGTGCCAAGTATGGTTGTAAATAATCACTGATGAGGGTAATTCCTCATCCCAATGTGATGAATTTTCTAAGACCAGACATCGCAAGGATTGGATTAAACTTCTGTTGAAGCGTTCACAAATTCCGTTACTGGCTGGATGCAATGGGGAAGTTCGAATGTGTTGTATGTTATATGTTTCCAAAACAACTTGGAAAGGCTCGGCAATGAACTCCATCCCATTATCTGTCAGCAATCGATTCGGTAATTTGGGCAGAAAAGGCAAGATTCTTTCTTCAAGAACATCAGCTACTGTAGAACTTTGTTTATTCTGTATGGGTACCACACAAGCCCATTTGGAACAATGATCTATAAAGACCACAACATACTTATATCCACCTGTAGTAGGGGGAAATTGCAATAAGTCCATAGCCACTAGATCAAAAGGACTATGTGAATTGATTTTTAATGTTGGGGGTATTATCTTACTAGAATGAGTTTTTAATTTTTGGCATGTTGGACAACACCTGACTATATCAGATACAACCTGATTAGTCCTAGGATGCCAGAAGTGTTTATAAATAAGATCTAATGTTTTATTACGTCCTATATGACCCAAGTTCCAGTGTAATTTCAAAGCTACTAACACTAATAAATTAAATGATAATAACATTTGTTTGTGTTGTTTATTGGTATGCCGATACAACATATCCTTTTCAATGAAGATTTCCTTACTATAAGGTTTAAATATCTTTAATAAAGATGGCCATGCAGAAACATGATTATTTGATAGCAACTGCTTCCGCAAACCACGTAGTATCGAATCAGTGTTTTGTTCAGAGAGTATATCCACATCATTAATGTTATGGTTAGCTAAGTCAATACCATCATAAATGGGAGTTACCTCATTGATGGTGATAATGACTTCATTTAAAGTAGTGTGTACACTTGTTGCTATTGGATTTAAGTAATTATAGTGGATTCCCCCAAGACATTTCAGTCTGCATATCTTGTCAGTGAATTGGAACCCATAAATCATCGGCCTTTCATCATCATAATACACTTCAACTCTGGTTCTAAAGATGTTACAGAAAGAGTCGATAACTTCAGGTATGGGAACTTGTCCTCCACATTTCATTACTTTAATTCTTTTCCTAATATTTCTTTCCTGAAGGTGATATTCTACCTATATTCTTTAAAAGTTCATCAACAACTGCCACACGTATCTCCAGGTGATTATCCATTGCCCCATAAAGGAACAAGGAAAAGCACCTAAAGACCGCGTCACCACCCCCTGGGACTTCAATGAGTTCAAACCCCATGGGTACAAATTCTACGGATGCAGGATTATATTCAGTTGATTCTCCAGCTTCTTGGTGAAGAACTGGAGATCTTGATAAGGCGTCGGCAATTGTATTGGATTTCCCTACAATGTGTCTAATCTCAAAATTATAATCGTTTAGTTCTTCCCATGTACGGGCTACTCGTCCGTCTACCATGCTCATGTTTTGCAGGTAAATCAGAGGTTGGTGGTCAGTGTAAATAACAAATTTCACTCCCTTCAGGAAAGCTTTTAAGGACTTAACTGCCCATCTTAAAGCAGTAAGTTCCTTATCTATGGTACTGTAATTTTTCTGCGGTCCACTGAACGTAGTAGAAATATAAGCTATGGGTTTTTGTGTATCATGCTGTTTCTGTGATAGACAGGCTCCGGCACCTACATTTGACGCATCCACATATAACTCCAATGGTGAAGCTTCTGGGGAATAATCAGGGAATCCTAACATTGTAGGACTGATTAATGCTTTTTTTAGTGTGTCAAAAGCATCCTGACAAGCGTCATTCCAGGTGACAGTTTTTCCCCCTGTCTGAGAGGATAAGGGTTGTGATATCTGAGAACAATTTGGGATGTGTCGACGGTAAAAATTAACCATACCCAAAAATTGTCTTAATTGTTTTACTGTTGTGGGTACTGGGAATTCAAGGACACCTTTCAGATTCTTTTCCAAAGGTTGTATTCCTTTTACAGATATTCTATGTCCTAGAAACTCTACTTCTGTTCTACAAATTCGAGTCTTTTTAGGTTTTAACTTATACCCGTTGGCTCCTAATGCAATTAATACTCTTTCAAGTGTATCCAAATGGTCTTCAAAGGTTTTACCTAAGACGATAATATCATCAAGGTAAACCATAACCTTATTCCATGGTAGGCCTGCCAACGCAATCATCATTCCACGTTGAAAGGTAGCAGGTCCATTTTTTACACCGAAAGGCATTTTTAAATATTCATACTGGCCGAACGGTGTGGAAAAAGCAGTCTTCTCAATACTATCAGCATCCATGGCTATTTGATAGTATCCCTTTATAAGATCGATTGTAGTGAACAGAGTATTCCCATGCATGTTGTAGATCATATCAATCAAGTTAGGTAATGGGAAAGAGTCTCCCTTTGTTACACTGTTCAGTTTCCTGTAGTCGATACACAATCGTAATGAACCATCTGGTTTTCTAACAGGAACTACAGGTGCTGAATATGGAGACTTACTTGATTGTATGATACCTCCTTCCAAAAGATCAGCACATTCTTTTTCAATTTCTTGTGCTAATGGGCCCTGGAATCTCCTAACTGGAATCCTGACAGGTTTATCTGTTTCCAACTCAATGGTATGTGTTATGTTTTGGGCTAATCCCACATCATTTTCCCCTGTGCTAAGCACATGTGGATACTTTAACAAAACTGAAATTAATTTGTCTTGTTGGTCAGTGGATACCGACAGAGTACCAATTCCAAATTCGACTTTTACCCTTTCTGCATTCCAATAGTCTTTTGGATCTGTGAATGTAATGTCAGGTGTTTCCTGATTTATGTTAATTTCTAAATCCTTACTCCTAACATTAGTAATTTTCCCTATCAAAGTCTGTTTCCTAACACACTGTTCCTTATTTGAAGAATTTAGAACAGCAACTAAATTTTCATTTAAACTGACATCTAAGACACCAGGAATGAACTGCAAACCTGAATGGTTTTCTCCTAAAAATTCCGCTAAGTGATATTTCTCTTTATAATGTTTTAGATCAGGTATTTCTATGGCTAACATTTTACAAGTGTTGGGAGGAATGATCGTGGTTTCTGGTATTATACAATTGTAAAAGGGAATAGTTAGGCTGATATCCTTTCCGACGCTGGTTAGGTTATCCTGTGTTCTATGTAAAAGTTCACGATATGTCATGTCTGGTAACAATTTATTGTCCTTAAGAGCTACTGCTCCCAGGATCACACTATGTGTCATGTATTCTATTGGTACTAAGAAAAATTTAATGGGTTCTGTGGTGAAACCACTATCAAAAACTAAGGGAACTTCTATAAAAATTTGATAGGGATAGCTTCTTTTCTCCCAAAACCTCGAATTGGCAGTAACTTCTGTGGAGGGTTTAAGCTCTACTGGGGATAAGTGTGATAACACTCCCTCATTTAAAAGGCTTACACCGGCACCAGTATCAACCATCGAATCTACAAAGTTGTTACCTGCATCTAAGGATACATAGATAATAAGTGGATCTACATCCGCTTGGCAAAGATTGCAATTCACCTCGGTGGTTTTATTGTCATTATCTGGAAAATCTGTTTCATGTGGAAATTCACCTAATCCGTACAATGTGGTGTTTTTAACTATAGGAGGATCCAAAATTTTATATTCCTCCACAGTGAGATTACTCACTGCGGAGGTGATCAGTTTTCCGAATCTCCTAAACATTTGCCTTCATAATGTGAATCTCCACACATGTTACAATGTTCTATGTATTTTGTTTTTGGTTTCGCACCAGTAGCTACCCAAGGGATCTTGAGACAAAGTACTATTTTCAAACGTACGGCTATTTGACCGTATACGCTGAGGTAAGGGAGTATTATTCTTTCCTTGAGGAGGACTATTATTATTGACAGGAAGGTTTATAAAACTATTCTCCCTAGGTGAATTATGAGGATTTTTATTAGATTGGGTGGATCTCCTGGAATTACAATTAATTCCAAGATGATCCCCTTGGCAAAAAGGACATTCAAAGGATGATTTTCTATTATTATTATTACCCCTGGGAGGTGAATTGTTTTTTGTGTAATGCCAACAATCATTTCGAATGTGTCCCTTGGTCTTGCAGTAACTACAAATACCAAGGGCCTTATAACACTCATCAACAGTGTGGCCAGTTCGTCCACAATATGTGCATGATTTGTGCATTGTCTTTGGTGTAGTCGTATTTGGTCGTTGTTTCAGTGTTGCTGACTCTTCTATTGATTTTTGATACCTTGGTCGTTCAACTCTAGGATGTGATGACCCTTTCAAGATCTCACTCCATGTGGCTTGCGGCATTACAGTATCTATTTGTATAACTTCTATATTATCCCTGGATAGATTAACAGAAGATTCTTTTTTCTCTATAGTTTCAATGTTCTTCCAGGGATGAAATTCGCGGTCATAAGAATCAGCCAAAAGAACCAATTTATCCCAAGGGACCCTCGTCTGGGTACACATTTCATTTTGAATAATAAATTCTCTGATCTTGTTTTGAACATTATAGGGTAGACTGAGAATGAAAGCAGTACGCAGAGACTCATGCTCTTTCATATTTACACCTGGGAAAGCTTGTTCAGCCAGTTGTTCAAGTCGCAAGGCAAACAAGTGAACATCTTCACCAGTTTGCCTTTTAGCAGAGTGATAGGCCCTGAGTTTATTTTCATTTCTTTTTTTTTCTTCCTGGAGATACCATTTTATTAATATCCCCTTAGCTATATTGTAGTCAGTTACATTCTTTATAATTTCATTATAAAGTCTTAGAAATTTACCTGACAGATACTTTTCCAATAACCTGAGCCATTGGTCAGGGCTTTGGGGATACTTTTTCATACAATATTTTTCAAAGTATTCTAGAAATTTATGTAGGTCATGTTCCTTCTCGTAACTGAATACTTTTGGCTCCAGGATTTTTGTTTTTTGGGAATTATTTACCAAGATAGTGAGAAGAGAAACAGTCTGGGTAAGTAACGACATTTGCTGTTGGATGATGTCGAACTGATTGGGAGTAAAAATATTACTTCCACTGTTTTGGTTCCTCTGTTGTCCAATGTTAGTTTCTGGTATTGGAGGTCGGAATATGGTATTTGGTGTTGGTGCTCGGAATGTCGTGAATGGTCTAGCATATACGGATGTCACTGGAGTTGGGGTGGTAGCAGTTTGCATGTATTTAGCTGGTGTAGTGGTTGTGGGAACAGTAATCTCCAATGTAGTCACCCTGGAAAAGATGGGAACATTTCCCACAGTGGTAACAGGAATCACATTATTTTCCAAGGAAATTAAAGGAAGTTCACTAGGATAATCCTCAACTCTTTCCACATTTTCCTCACTCTTAGTTAATGAAACTACCTGCTCTTTGTCTCTACTATCTGGAGAGTCTCTTGCTTCCTCCAATTGTTTATTTAAGGATGCCATTTGTGTATTTAAATTATTCATTATTTGTTGTACTGCCTGCGCAGAGACAACATTTTCTGTACCCCCACTCCAGATCAATTCCAGAGCTATCCATTCATATTTTGTTGGCCCTGGTCCAAAGAATCCAGGTAATCATCCATTTCCATATCAGGAATGGAAGTAGACATGGCCATTTTGACTTTCTGAAAGACTTTTTAGGATCACTCGGACTGGAACACAATCTGCAAAACAAAGAATAACCACAGGCATATACCTGTGTACCGAGCAATGTTTTTACTCTGCACACCGGTACATACAATTAATACAAAGAATTATATAAAATAAATGGGTTATTTCTTTTGAGGTCTACTTCTATAAGAAATAATAATAAAGGTGGTGAAGAACCCCCTTCCCTTGGTCACTTCGGTGTTTCACGTATTCACACTCACCCCTGACAACCCACTATCAAGCGAGTCCCTGTTCGGGCGCCAATTTATTTTTGTGTATGTTGGGGGGAGACGTTGAGAGTTTGAAAACAAAAGGGTCAGTGTATTTTTTCTTTAAATTGTATAAGCGTAATTGGCGTTCGGCAAGAAACTCGCTATACTACTACACAACAAGCATTCCCAATCATACAATAAAAATTGTTTTAACACTTACACTTTGAACGATGTGTTAGATTCCACTTTCTTGTCGTTTCAAGGCTTCAGTATTTCTTCAATTAAACGGATATCAGGGTATAAAAAGGACCCGCCCGACAGCTGATTTGTATGTTTGAAAAGGCGAATGAGTGAATCAGCATTCATTCATCTATAAAACTATACACCAGTGACCATTGTTATTCCAGCTTCTTATCAACTAAAGTTTTTCTTCAAACACGGTCAGAAATGAAATATACTTTCTATTTTATCTTTTTAATTTACAAATTATCATTTAAATGCTATAATTAAATATTTAAATAAATCTTCTTCAATTTATATGAATTTCATTTATTATTTTCTATATCAATGCTTTCAGACAAACAATTTTTCCACTGAAAATTGTGCGCCCAGCAATTTCAAAGATAAGAAGATCAAGACTATGGAAGGAGAAAAGGAGGAAGTGGTTAGTGAAGGACACTACTAATTATATATATATAGTTATGTAAATTCTTAACTTATTTATGGCAATAAGGGGATTTTAGTTCCACCTTAAAGTCCACTCTCTGATTGGCAAGTTTTGAGTTTCTGGGACAATTTTTCAACAAACCATTTGTATATAAACTTCAATTATCAATAAACAAAAGTCCACAATTTAAACCCTATAATTAAAAATAACGAAAAAGAACATTAACATACAAAAATTAACACTTTAAATATTTCATATTAATTTTCCACTTTTCCTATTATATAATTATGAACACACTCAAGTACCTTATGAAGTTGCATATCTAGTTGCAATAAGGGTTTATAGAAATTTTGTCTTGGTCACACTTCAATGATAACTTTCGAATCTAAAACATTAAAGATGCATTAATGACAATTATACCAAGTAGGAACATTAGTTGTTCTATCATATGTATATATTACTATATAATTTGTACACTACCTTCACTGTAAATGCTATAATCTTAAAACACCTTCAGGTAAGTACAAAGTTCGTTTTTCAGACCTGTAAGAAGTTCACAAGTATTAACTGATTGAATTTATATAATATAGTTTTTAATGCTTATTTTAAATTATTTCATTTACTTAAGATATTTTATAAAAATACTTTACCAACACTGCGTTCACTATTGTTTTCAGATTTCAAGAAATGTTTTTGGTAAGGATACGATACAATTATGAATAATATGTTATAATGATTAATATGATACAAAACATATATAATTAGGTTTTAACTTTCAAAATCACTTCTGCAATAAGAAACACAATTTAGTAGTCTGTGTTATATAATAAAAATATTAACTGAACATAAAAAAAATAAATTTAAATAAAGATACACCAGCAAGAAAGGAGGCTAAGACTCTATCGGGTCTTCTCCTCTCAATCCTGCTGCAATCAGTCCTCTCCTTATCAACAAGGTACCTGATTTAAGCCTTAGAGGAAACGTTTTGCTCAGACATTAGCGGTATTATTTTGAATTTTTCGGTTTTTTAGCAGAAATATTTTGTTTGAAAATAAGCAAAAGGAAAAGATTTTTGTCCATTGAGACCTGTATGACCTATTTTTAACCTAAATATTACTGTCTATAGTATTCTATTGTTTGCTGGTAATGTGGGACAAGTATTATCCAAGTAGAACTGTCCCAAAGGATGAAAACTAAAAAGTCTTGTCCCTCTTGATTTCCACCTGAAGAGCACCCCAAGCAGATAAGATCTCTCCAATCTCCAATGGAAAAATGCAGATTGTCTCCAGATTATGTGCCAACTGTGCTGCAGCATCAACAATCTCATTGTCTGGGATACCAACATGTGAAGGTATCCAAAAGAAATGAATTGTCCATATCTGGTCCAATTTCAAATACTGAAAACACTTTATTGCATCCATATGAATTTTTAATTTATGAAAGACAAAATCAGTACATAACATTTTTTTTTTTTTTTTTTAGGGGGGGAGAAAGAGAGAAAGGAGTGAATGAAAATAAAATAATGTATATTATAATATATATATATATATATATATATATATATATATATATATATATATATATATATATATATATATATATTATAATATATATATATATTATATACCTTCTTCAGAGACCAAGTATAAGATTTCTCCAGCTTCCATGAAATGGCGATGTGTAATGCTGGAAAATACGAAGCTAATGTTATGGGGCTCACTGGTTGAGAAATGTAGGAAAAAAACCATATTTTGTAGTGATATGGTCATTATATAGGCTTTGTATATAGATATATATGTCATATATTATCCAATTTCGAAAATGAGAAGATAGTACCAAAATTTTAAATATGGGAATTATATCAGGAAAGGAAGGATTCACCCCGTGATATGCTCTATATGCATTATATATAAAAGAACCGATATGTAAACCATTAGGGTATGAAGTAAACTGCTGATATAAAAAATGGATGTAAGAACTTTCAAATACGTACTTTAATTTACTTTTAAATATTTTACATACTTGTCATCAACTTGGGCATTGGCATGTGTACCTAAATTAAAATGGTACAATACATTAACTAATACATAAGAATAAGATGACTTAGAGTAGATTTTAAATTAAGTCAAAGTTGTATAATTTTTAAATAATCGAAACTATAAAATTCCAAAAATATCCAGGAAAATAAGTTTTCACATATTCAATACAGGTCAATAAATATACTTTATAGTAAATCTCATTTGACAGTGTACACATATTTTACAAGGAGTATTTTCAAAAAAGTGTATGATAGTAAAAAGAGCACAATCTTGCTGGTCTTACTAGGATAACCTGATTTCTTTTTTTATGATTATTAGTACTCTGGACCAATCCCGTTTTATATTTGGTACTGGCCCTTTCATTGAATTCACTCCCTCTGCCAAATGGCAGCACAAATCTTCCTTGTCAACAATTTGAATTCTGTTGTAAAATACTTTACATATACAGGCAATCCAGAAATGAAAGTTTATTTGGCTGCATGCCTACCCTATTATGCAAATCAATTCTAACGTGTTGAAATTATTTCAGCACAGAATTGCAAAGCTTTATGGATTGCAAGTTTGCAAACTTACTTACTTTGTACTTTGTAATTTAAACATGCACTTCACCAGCTTGGGCATTGGCATGTGTTACCTAAATTAAATGGTGTTATTTATTTACCTACATAGTCAAATTTACCTGGTGTGTTCACTAAATAAATTCGTAAATTTTATATTTTTTAAAATAAAAAATATAGATTTGGAAATGCAGGAGAGTAGATTTCCAAAGTGAAAGAATGAAAGTCCATCATATGTCTTTTAGAAGTACTCTTTGGGATCCTATAGACAATAATATATATGGGGCATTATTCAAGACATTATTCTCAAAATATCGATATTTGATTTGATATATCAGGATCGCCCCTATCTCTTCAGTCTGCCTACCTGTCAATAAAAGTGAAAACCTATATATATATATATAT
>SEYY01009580.1:0-29466 GCA_009176605.1 Armadillidium nasatum | reverse complement strand
TGTCCTCTAGTTACTCTTCCACGGTCCACTATAAAGAATTTTTCAATCTCTGCATTACTGTCAGATGCAAATATTTTGTAAACTTGTATCATATCCCCTCTGAGAAATCTCCTTTCAACCGAGAACATTCCAAACTCCTTCAACCTCTCTTTATAGCTCTTATTTTCAAAGCCAGAAATCATTCTTGTTGCTTGACGTTGTACTCTCTCCAGCATATCTATGTTTTTTCTTAAATGAGCAGCCCAAACCTCTGCACAATACTCTAATGCTGGCCTAACATAGTTATTATATAGCTTGCTTATAACCTCTTTGCTCTTGTAAACTACATTGCAATTAATTATACCTAATATCTTATAAGCTCTATTAATTGCTTCCAAACATTGATCACCCACCTTCAGATTACTACTAATAATCACACCTAAATCCTTTCCTTAGTCCACAGGCTCAAGCCAATCCCCATTTATTTCATAACTAAATCCTTCATTTGAGTAACCTACATGAAGAACTCTACATTTTTTCCTATTAAAGTTCATTTGCCACCTCTCTGCCCAATCAAAAAGTATATCTAGATCACCTTGAAGCTTTAAACATCCATCATTATTCCTTACTGAGGTGACCACTTTTGTGTCATCTGCAAACTTAGAAACCTTACATTTAAGACCTTTGTCTAAATCATTTATATAAATAAGGAACAAAAGTGGTCCCAGCACAGAACCCTGTGGGACCCCACTCTTCACCATTTCCCATAATGACTTATTACCATTAAGTAATACACACTGCCTTCTGTTCTTTAACCACTCTTTAATCCAATTGTGTACCATTCCATCTATACCACACTGTGACAACTTTTGCATCAACCTAACATGGGGTACCTTATCAAAAGCTTTGCTAAAGTCTAAATATATGACATCAACTGGATCACCCCTGTCTATACATTCAGTAATATATTCCATAAATTCTAGTAGATTTGTCTGACATGATCTACCCTTTCTAAAACCATGCTGGGAGTTATATAGTATCTTGTTATCTAAATGCTTCTCTATATGATTTTTCAGTAACTTTTACAAACTTTTCACAACCAGAGATGCTAAACTAAATGGCCTATAGTTTCCTAGATCTTCCTTACTACCTTTTTAAATTTAGGCACCACATATGCCATTTTCCAGCCCTCAGGAATCTCTCCAAAAGCAATATGTCGTTTAAAAATCAAATACAGTGCCTTTGCAATACTGCTACTCCCCTCTTTTAGAATTCTACCATACACACCATCCGGACCCAGCTGCCTTATTTGGGTCAATATGTTCTAGTAAAGATTTAATTTCATTTAACTCAATTTCAAATGCTGTACACCTATTCATTACATGTATACTAGTGCTATTAGTCTCTAAACTGCTATCCAACTTTTCCTCAGTAAACACTGACGCAAAATAAGCATTGAAAATATTATCCAATTCCTTATCTGAACTTACTAAATTCCCACCAATTTAAATTGGGCCAATTTTCTTATCCTTACTTTTGAATTTATAGAAACTAAAAAACTTTTTCAGGTCTTTATTAACGTTCCTTGAAAAATTAATTTCTGCCATTCACTTTGCTCTTCTTTTTGGTGAGCATTTATGTTTTATACAATATAAATATTGATTTCAAATGTATTTTACAAGATAAATATTAATGTAATGGAAGTGCAAATGTGAAAAATAACTTTCATATAATGAAATAATATTTTACAGTAAAAATAGGTATAAATGTTACTAGGTATATATTATATATATATATATATATATATATATATATATATATATATATATATATATATATATATATATATATATATATATATATATATTTTTCTCCCGTTTAAAATTTATAATAAAAACTTATAAAAAAAATTAAAAAATGGCAGAAATTCCTCATAAATGTACAATAATACTTTCTGGTGAAAATATGGAGTCTAACAATATATATATAAATTAAGTATCCACAGATATAATTTAGAAAAAACTTCTTTGGTTCCTGATGAAAGTAGGTATATTTTTTTTTTAAAGTTAAGCACAGTCTAACGTTTCATTGCTATGCAAAAATGATTGTTATTACTTTTTTTTTTACCACTCATTAACGTTCTCAAGGAAGGGGTGTAATAACATTAAAGGAAATTCACACAAAACCAAGCATAACATATCACTAATGTGATCACAGACAGATACTTTAAAGTGAGGAAGATTAAATACAGAAGGAAAAACAGAAGATGATAGGTAGTTCCACAGAACAGTGGCGGCTGGAAATGAGGCACAACAATGAGTAAGCCTTAAGTTTGCATTATTTTATCATCAGCACTCATAATTATTTTAAACTAAGATGTAGTTTCTTTTATATAGAATGCTTTTTATAACTAG
This sequence comes from Armadillidium nasatum, assembly GCA_009176605.1. Lineage (NCBI taxonomy): Eukaryota > Metazoa > Arthropoda > Malacostraca > Isopoda > Armadillidiidae > Armadillidium > Armadillidium nasatum. Next base: position 27,073 of record SEYY01009580.1, on the reverse strand, counting down.
TGCAATGATGATAATTGTAGTCCTTAATTATGTTTAAAATTTAAAGCAAGCTGAGTAACCAAAATTAAAAAAATAAATATATTATATTTATATAGTAATTTTCTAAACTCTAATATTAATAAATATATTTATTTAGAGTGTTTTTTTAATGAAATATTTTTAAAATAAAATTTAATTAAAAATAGTAATATAAATTTAAAAAATAACTAAGAGGGTGGTTTAAAAAACCACAAACCAATTTGTACAATTGTTTTATTTTTCATTATAGGCGTTGCCCATACCGAGCTGGAACTTTCTAAGTAGTTTATACATAAGATCCATATGGTTTATCGAACCAGTGCCTTCATTCATGTCTGTCAATCACTACCATTATGTTAAATTACCTCAGCTAAATATTTTTTCCCTCTAATTGCTGGTATATATATATATATATATATATATATATATATATATATATATATATATATATATATATATATATATATATATATATATATATATATATATATATATATATATATATAAGAAATGGGGTGAAGTATTGGTATCAATATATTTTTAAGTATGTATCAGAATTGGTATCTGCAAAAAATGAATGATATGATACCAGATGTTTTAAAATAATTTAATCCCATTGGCTTACATTTTTTTTTTGAATGTTGAATTTCTTCAACTGTAGAGTTTCGAATACCGCGAAACATTGTTAATCTTGATTTTACAAATTTTCAATTAATTGCTGATTAACTGTTAACTACATTTTTTGGCTTATATTCTATATCTTTGTAACTACAGACCCTCTGTATAGCATAGATCAACTTGTTATACTTAATTGTTCATTTATTTAATTACTTAATTAAATTATGTAATGTTTTATTAATATTACCAGAATATCAATATGTTACTTCCACTAAAAGTGATTTTGTTTAAATGCATATAACTGCTTTTAACATTAATTTTCACGTCATTTCCTTCAATAACATTTGGTTTCTATTCTTAAATAGTTTATTTTTATTATTATCCATTAATAAGATGTTAGATGGTAATCGTGGTATATATATATATATATATATATATATATATATATATATATATATATATATATATTATATATATATATATATATATATATATATATATATTATGTGTGTGTGTGTTACTCAGGGTTTTATTCTATCTCCTACTTTATACTTACTTTTCATCAATGACCTCCTCAACTGTACTTCTAACTCTGTTCATTGTTGGACCAACGACTCAACACTCCATTCTTCTTCGTATTTCAAATCTCCTCCCTCTTTTGCTTCTAGTCTTCAACTTTCCGATTCCAATCTTGCGAATATGGATGAGATTTCCTAGCGGGGCTACCACAACATTGTGAAATTCAACTCTTTGAAAACTCAACTTCGTATTTCACTCTCAGAAACCTTCCAATCTCCTTAGATTACTCTTCCGTCTCACCTGTGAACAACATTAATATTCTTGGTCTGAACATAAACAATAAATTATATTTGAAACATAATATCACAACAGTTGCTAAGGTCTCTAAAAAGCTGGGAGCTCTGTTCAGATTGCAGAAATTTTCTTCTTCTAAACAGTTACTATATTATTATGTAAGAGTCTTATCTATCTTTCACGGAGTACTGTTTTCATTTCTGGGGTGGCTCTGGTTCCACTTTTCTTTTGGATAAGGTTGAGTCTAAGGCTAAAAGACTAATAAACTGTCCCCTACTTTCAAACTCCCTTGACCCTCTTTCTCTGGGAGGTGATATTGGCGCACTATCTTTTGTATAGGTCCTACAACGGCTGGTGCCCGAGGGAGTTCACGTCTCTCATTCCACCACCATTTCATCACCCTCACAACACAAGGGGTGATTGCTTATACAATTGCAAACTCTAGGCTTGCATGTTGTGGTACCTCCTCCTTTCCAGTTATCGCTGTTTTGTGGAAATCTCTATCTTCTGTTTTTCCTGCTGTATTTAAAAAACCTCTCAAAATCCTCTGAATGCGCCAACCAGAGGGATCTATGTTAGGTTTGGGATTGGGTGTTTTTTTTCTTATCCTTAATTATGTCCCTTCCTTGAAAATGGCTCTGCCTGTGAGTGATGGTATAATATATATATATATATATATATATATATATATATATATATATATATATATATATATATATATATATATATATATATATATATATATATATATATATATATATATATATATATATATAATTGCTTCCATAAGGTTCCCTCGGAGTATGCTGAGCGCATTTCTGAAGTGATTCTCCATGGCATGTAGGCGTACATTCCATATTCTTTCCCTTCTACTAAGCTTAACGAACCTTTTTTTAACTCTGTTTTCTTGCTATTTGCCACAGGGATGATGCCTTCAGAGATCACCGTCGACTTCAACTCCAGAAACATTTAATTAATATTTCTTCATGGAATCATAAAAAATCTATCCTCCGCAAGACCAAAAAAACTTTTTTTGTTGAAAATCCAATAATTTTTCTGATTCTTCTTCCTTACGCTCTTCCTGGCATTTTGGCAAAAATGTCAACTTAACATTGCTTCTCCCTATTTCCCTCCTTTAGTATCTTCCGACTGTACAACTGCTGGTTTGCCATCTAAACTTACTCTTTGCTCAACTTTTTGCCTCTTATTCAGCCTTAGACGATTACAAAGCTATTCCTCCTATTTCAACTCCTTCCATCTCCTTTATGCATACAATTATAATTTCTACTAAAGATGTTATTTCTGCTCTTTCAGAGCTTAACATTAAGATGGTATCCCTCCTGTGGTTCTCGGAACTTGTGTTTCTGAGCTTGCATCTTGCCTTTGTAAACTATTTCGTCTCCGTCTTTTTACTTCAACCTTCTCATCTTGCTGAAAGCGTGCGCTCATTCAGCCTGTGTCGAAGAAGGGGAACCCCTATCAACCCTCCCATTACCATCCCATTTCTTTAACCTCCTTTCTTCTGAAGTTTTCGAATCTATCCTTAACAGGAAGATTTAGAAACATCTCAATCTTCTAAATCTGATCGCCAGTATGGCTTTGGTAAGTAACATTCTACTGGTGATCTTCTTTCCCTTCTCTCTGACTCTTGGTCTTCAGCTCTTCGGCATTTCAGGTGAATCTTTTGGTATCGCGCTGGACATTTGGAATGCCTCGATAGGGGTATGGTACAAAACTTTAATTTCTAAACTTCCCTCTTTTGGTGTTTATGCTTCTCACTGATTTTTTTTTTCAGGTCGTTCTATAGCTGTTGTTGTTCATCATTTAAATCTATTAATAGTGGTGTTCCTCAGTATTCTGTCCTTTCCCCAACACTTTTTCCACTTTTCATTAATGATCCTTCTATTACTTCATTAACTATCCACTCCTATGCGGATGACTTCACCCTTCATTACTCCTTTTAAATATAATATATATATATATATATATATATATATATATATATATATATATATATATATATATATATATATTATATATATATATATATATATATTATATTAATTCCTTAAAAGTTCAGAATTGGTATCGGTATCGGTCAAGTTGAAAGTCTTGGTATCGGTATTAGTAGAAATTTTGGTATTGCTGTCCCAAATATAATATAATATATATATATATATATATATATATATATATATATATTATATATATATATATATATATATATATATATATATATATATATATATAATTTTTATAGGTTACTCTCAAGTAGAAACAAATTTCAAGAAAGAAAAACAGTTATGTGACTTATGCAATAAATAATTTAAGTTTCTTTCAAGCCATTTAAAACTGCATGGACTTTTTCCTGATGAAAGTAAAGAAATTTGCCATGCAAAAAGGCAACGTTGTAATGGAGTGAAGACAATTGTTGAGTAGTGAACTCGAAAGAGTCCATCTCCTCACCATTGTCTGTGATAGATAGTATACAGTATTTTTTTTATTTTCATTTATGAAAACATTTTTAAACATAACAGATTTTATACACTATTTCTATATTCCAGGAGCTGTAATATTTAAAATTTCTAATAATTGATAATATCTATAAAAAAATCTATTTTGACTATACTTATTTTGAAATACAACCCAAATTTGACTTCTCTATATTTTGTGAATACCCTGAATTGACCTTGAAATGAAGAAAGATATTCTATCTGTCCCAAGATAGTTCTTTTTATCGGTTCAGGTAATATAAAAATAAGAACGTGATAAAAGTCTAATTTAATGAACAATAAAGTGTGTAATGTAGAATAAATATGATAATAATAATATTACTTTTAATAGATTGAAATTTCGAAGGTGAAGCAGAGGAGAAAAGATCACAAAACCTTCCGAATAACTTACCTTGGTTATTCCATTCATAAGGTTAAAAATTAGAGATATATATTATAGTAAAAGTAATTGCCTAAACATATATCTAAACATATAATAAAAACGTACATTAAAATTGTGTTAATGTATAATGTAAATTTCAGGGTTTTTTTTTTGTTTGAATCTTGAAAAGAGAAACTATTTTTGTGGATGCTCTGTCATTTACGTGTGACTTCATTGATCAACTTTCATGAACCTAAAATTTAATATCAGAAAAATAAAAATCTAGAAGACCAAATAGATTGGTGACTTACCGAAAAACCATTTAAACAATTCAGATAAGGAACTTTTCCAAATTGTATGATTCTTCCTAGTTTCTGTCCTATACTAACCACTTCTTTTCCATAGTCTTCCTGTCACATTTCTGGGATTCATAACATTGATTTTCATGCACACCATTCCAATGATAGAGATAAAGTTTGGTAACACACATTTTTGTATTTTTGTAACAAAACTGGGACCGACCAGTTAATATATCAAGAGTTTTTTTTAAATAATTAGTAACTATTATCTCACAATAAAGTCAGTTACCATTCAGGTTGGAATTTATTTCCTTACTTTGTTTCATACATGCATGTTAGTAGTTTTTTTTAGACTTTACAGAATTCTTTACTTTTGTATGGTCGTGTTGCAAGAGTGGATTGTATTTCTTTCCCTCCATGTCACTGCGAGTCCAATTAAGTGTTGCACTTCGTGTTAAGAATTTAGAAGACCAGGAGAAGTAATCTCTATACAGTTTTAAAAATTCTGTAATTGTAACCTTGTAAACGTGTATTGTGGTGGAGGGTAAACTTAAGTTTAGCGAGAATTCCTCTCGGGTCCAAAAAGGGTTCTGTCACAGCTTGCACATTTACAACTATTAATCCCCTTGAGTCATCAATAAACACTTCCCCCCTACAACGAAAATCTACAAAAGACACAAGTGGTAGGAAATGTCCATTTCCGAAATGTGCAAAAGCACAAGTATATGTTAGATTGGACAAACACTTGCAATATTTTCATAAATTTAAAACAGACCATCCAACGTAGAGAAGATTTATAAATACATATGGTCCAAGACAAAAAACTTCTAAAAGTAAACAACTGAAATCAAATCAACAAGAAATAGAGAAAGCAAATAACCAAGTATTAGAGAAATCAAATTATTCAGATGAAAAATTGTCATGCTTGCAATATTCCACAACTGCTTCTGCTGAGTTTTTCACATTCTGCATAACATTAAATGGTGGATGGATGAAATTTTATAATGCTAAGCAGTACAAAAAAAAGATTCAGCAAATTTTGGAGGGTTCAGACATTCAGAAAACTGAAGAGTTCGACTCTATGGAAGTTTTAGGAAACCTGAGTAGATGGTTTGAAAGCTACACTAAATCTCACAAAGAGTCAAGTGCATGTTGTTATATTAGTATTCTTATGAAATTTCTTAAATTCTTAGGAGTACAAAACCCCTCAAAATATAATATTTATAATTCATTGATTCATACAATACAGAACTGGACTCGCTCTTTTAAAGCAGGAAAAATATCAGGTAGAAAAGATGTTAATGAAATAACTGAAGTTGAAATTAGAGCATTTGAAAAAAGTGAAATAAGTTTAAAATGTATATATATTCTTAGAATGCTGGAAAATGGCACAATGTATAAGGTAACCAATGGTGAACATTCTCAAGATTAGAAATTATATTAGAAATAGCTGTAGGTCATGTGTGCTAGTCAACATGACTCTTCAAGAATTGGAGGATCCAAAGAAAGAGGTTAAAGGTGGTACTGTTTATTGCGTAATATTTGTAGAAAATCATAAAACTAGAAAGGAGCATGGTCCTGCAATGGTTATTTTAGAAGAAAATCTGTATAATCAGTATATTTGTTATGCACATAAAATTCAACCTCTGATAGTCCCAGTTAATATTGACGTTCAAACAGTATTCCTTACTTGGACTGGTCAGTCCATTAACTCAGATAACTTGTATAGAGGCATCAATAGCATCTGTAAGGAGGCGGGACTCCAAAATAGTTTTACAACAACCGTCATAAGGAAGATAGTGGCAACAAGGGTTAATTCCATGGGAGACAATAAAAGCAAAGATGTTCTTGCAAGGCATTTAAGCCATAGGCAGAGTACTACTGAAAAATGTTACAAAACACAAACACAATCGAACCAGAGTGTTGATGCTTCTGAGATGGTATACAAAACATTATCTGGCTACAATATGTCCTATGTCACGTATGTTTAAGAGAAAATGGGTCTAAATGCACTAGAATTGAAAATATGGTGTGCTTGGCAACTCAGAAAATCGGTATAAAGGGAAATGTTTTGAGCAAGATACCAGTGATGGTAAATCACCAAGAGTGGCTTGGGAACTGCAGAGATTGCAGAGAAGATCTTGGACCCATAGTATTGGAGAGTGAAAAAAAAGAGCAAGTGACTGCTTGGCAAAATAAAAGTTTGGGAAGGAATAATAAGTACTAAAGATTTATCAGTAATGGTATCTAATGCGGATGTATTGAAAGAATCAGTCAAGGAAAATGAGAAACTTGGAGAGTTGTCAACGATGTTAAGTCCAGATGAACACTTTACATATTTTAATACAAGAATCAAGAGAGGAGAATCATTCTGATGAACGAAGATAATGGTCAAAAGAAGTGCTTCAGCAAGAAATTGAACTGGGTGAAGTGTTGTCAAATGAGGAAAGAGATCAGATCTTTGATCTTTTATGGAAAAGAGAGAAGGTTTTCAGTGATGACGAGTATGATATGGGTAGAACATCTCTGACTTCCCACAGGATTGAACTATACGATGATACACCGATTCAACAGAGGACCAGAAGATTTCCTCAAAACATTGCAGAAGAAATCGAAAAACATTGCAAGGAACTTATGCTCCTTGATATTATTGAACCGAGTACATCTCCTTGGAAATCGCCAATTGTACCCATCAGGAAAGAGGACGGATCAATAAGATTATGTATTGATTACAGAATATTAAATAAGATAACCAAGCCACAGCGTTTTCCCTTACCAAATTTAAATGACACAGTATTCAGTTTACATGGTAGCCTGGTTTTTCACTTGTCTCGATTTAGTGAAGGGATATTACCAGATGAATTTGGACCCAAGTTGGAGAGAATATACGGCCTTCTCAACATCACACCAGCACTATCAGTTTTGCCGCTTAAGTTTTGGGCTTGTCAATGCTCCTGCCGCTTTCCAGAGGGAAATGGAGGAGGTCTTAAAGGGGTTCACAAAGAGCAAGGTAATGATTTATATTGACGATATTTTGATTATAGGGGAGAATTTTCAGAAGCATTATGAATTAGTAGATAAAGTCTTGGCAACCCTTGAAAATGCAGGGATGAAGATAAAACCAGCAAAGTGTCAGTGGTTTAGGGAAGAAGTCAAATTTCTTGGACATGTGGTGAGCAGAACTGGACTGAAAAATGCTCCAGAATATGTTGAAAAAGTTTTGGATTTTCTTCAACCTCAAACAGTTCGTCAGTTACGTGAATTTCTGGGACTAATGAATTTCCAAAGAAAGTTCATTCCTCACTGTTCAATGAAAGCTGATCCGTTATCGAAACTGACTAGGGGCAAAGCGAGGGAAAAGGTGGATTAAACAAACGAAATGAAGGAGGCCTATGAAGTACTCAAGCATGGAATGGCAAAAAAACATCGAATCAGCATTCCCAGATTTTCGGGAATCAGCAAACAGATTAGAACTCTTTGTTGACACATCGGGAACTTTAGCAGGTGCTTGTCTAACCCAGAGGCAGGGTGAGAATGACAGAATAATATCTTTTGCCACAATGACTTTCTCACCTGTACAAAGACGATATTCGACTATTGAAAGAGAATTAGTGGGCCTACGCTGAGGGATTAAAACTTTTAGTGTGTTTTTGTATGGTTCCCCTTTTGTTCTACATACGGATCATAAACCGCTGTTATTTTTGCACAACATGAGAATGGTCGACAGCAGATTAGCTCGTACACTAGAGGATAAATCGGAATATAATTTTGAAATTCGTTATTGCCCAGGAAATAAAAATATTCTGGCAGACGCCCTTTCCAGAGTTACAGGAAGTTTAGAAGAGGAAACTGTTCAGTCGGAACATGTAAACCAGATTCCGGAAGGATTCACCCTTGTAAAAGAGGCAACAGGAGGTGGAGATTCTCTCTTTGAGAGTTTGTGGATTCTTTTGAAGGATTTGAATGTAAGAGAGGGAATTGAATTTCCAGAAAGTGCACAAGGAATGAGAGAAATTGTAATAGATGAATTGGTTTTGAAGGTTAAAAAGTATAGACCGAGTAGTAGCGCTAAAGATAAGTGCCGAAAATCAATGAGAGTTCCTGGTGTGTTTCCGGTAACTGAGGCAATCTTGGCGGCAAGCAATATTTTTTAGGTTCGGATTTGTGTGCATTATGGGAAAAAGTTTCCTGTGATCTATATAGCTGATAAAAGAAAACCGGACCATTCATGGAATTATGTACACCTGCAATGTATATCTGGAATACCTATAATCCCTTATAGAAGCAGACTTCTGATGTCAGACTTGAACGGAGCACGGTGGAAGAGATCATTCATGAGGAAGATATAGTGAAGTTTCCAGATGAGGGAAGAAGAGTGGAAGCCTTAGAAAATCTCGAAGCTAACGTGTTTTTAAGGATACATCACAGGAAGTGGCTGCTGATACGCTCACTTGTGGTCATAAGGGAAATGAAATATCATGGACATGGTTGAAAGTTGGAGACATCAGATTTTGCGCTCTTCTTGACACTGGGGCTATGGTAAGCTTAATAGAAGAATCGGTTGCCAGGAAAATTGAAGACATCCATAAGTTGCAGATGCTGGTCGAAAACCTGTCATATCACTATAACTTTAACTTTAACTTTTAGCGCGGGCACGCTAAAATAGGAGTGAAATTACGATTTGGTGAGAAGATGGTTGACAGCCTTATTATCAGTTCGATTTACTGTGACGACGATTTGAACGAGTTTTCAAAAAAAATGTCACCACTTCACTTTTAAAAAAATAAAATTTTGATCTTCTGGACAAGAGATAATGTCGTCAATTTAAAAGACTCTACTCGTTTTTCAAATAGTCTGTAAACGTTTGGTCTGCTTACTATATATATATATATATATATATATATATATATATATATATATATATATATATATATATATATATATATATATATATATATATATATATATATATATATAAAGGGACCGACCGGGGCTGGAATTTGCCTGGGCCGGGGTTCTGGCCGGGGGGCTGCCTAAAATTTGTGAAGAGGTCAAAAGCACTAAAATTTTAGGTTAAAACAATTAGATATAAAGTTAATTGAGGTTTATTTAATTATAAGAAAGGCGTAGAATATCCAACATTTCACTTAAATTAATGATTATATGCATTTTCTCTGGAAAAATGTCAGAAAATTACAGATTTTGTATAATAAAAAGTCTTTTAAAAAATGTTTAAAAAAAAATTTTTTTTGATTCATAATAGTGATTTAACAGCTTTACCTATAAGCCCCACAAAGTTTGAAAAAATGTAAGATATAAAATTATCAATATAACCTATATTTATTTATACATATCATGGCTATGTATCAAACTTGAATCAATTAGCTACATTATTTAAAAATTATTATTTTTTTATACTTTCAATCAATATGGTTAAAATATCAGCTTCAGCAGAGTATGGAAGTACTTTACAATGTTTCAGGATAGGCTCGAAATAGCTAAATGTAACATCTGCAGTCAGAAAATTAGAAGAGGACCTCCGGATGGTACAAGTAAAAAATTTTCAACCAAATCTTTATGGGGGCATAAAATCAAAACACAAAAATGAACATTCACTAGCAGAAAAGTAGTAAAAACAGAAAAAAAGAGAAAATTTTAAAAAAGCAAGAAGTAATCTTAATTTTCTTATATTGTTTAAATATATTTTTTATTATTATTATTTGACTGATTGAGCTGAAATTTTCAGAGAATATGCATTTTTTCCCAAAGTTCTGAGTTGATTTTGAGCATTTTTCTGAGTCTATAACGGTTTGAAAGTTATTTGGACACAAAGTTGAAAAAAAATGAATAACGGGGTCAAACCACTGGTCCATATGAGCTGAAAATTTAACTGAATAATCTTAGCTTCAATTTCTTGCATTGGTGAGAACAGATTTTTGATATCACATCTACAAAAAAAGATATAAGCACGAAATTTTTTTTTTAAAAAAAATCGTACCCTTCCCGAGAAAAAAATTATTTAAAAAACACTACCTATTGTTTTTTTTTTTTTTTTTTTTTTTTTTTTTTTGATTATTTTTTTTTTTTTTTTTTTTTTTTTTTTTTTTTTTTTTTTTTTTTTTTTTTTTTTTGTTTGAAGCGAGATATAGCCTCTCAAACTTTGGAAATACTTGAAATTTGGTCAAAAATGGACCTTTTTTGAGAGGCTATATCTCGAAACCAACGACTTGCATCGAATAAAGTATAGAGAAGAATTTGTAGCACCATCCCTCCTCTATGCACCCTCCTAAAATAAGGAATGTTATAGCTATAGCTTTGTTTTAAATTTTATTGAAAAAAAAGGTGGATTTTTTTTGTTGTTGTTCAGTTTTGGGCTTATAACAATTTTTCTATAACTCTGGGAACAAATGTCTGTTACATGTTTTCGTTGCTAATAGAATTTAATGAATATACATCCAAATTTCAAGTTATTCCAAAAAGTGGTTTGGCCCCACCATTCATTTGAAAAGGGTCAAATTTCCCCTAAAAAAAACTTTTTAGCAGTTATAGACTCAGAAAAACGCTAGAAATGGACTTTTTTCATCAGGAAAAAAACTATATAACTGAAAATTTCAAGAGAATCGGCTGAAAATTTAAAAAAAAAAAAAAAAAAAATTTCGATTGTCCCCTCAAGTATAACATGCCATATTAACCCCGGCAGGCAAACCCTGGTTTTCCCTGATTTTTAACCGGGGCCGGGGCCCCGGTCGGTTCATATATATATTATATATATATATATATATATATATATATATATATATATATATATATATATATATATATATATATATATATATATATATATATATATATATATATATATATAATTTCATTTTCTATTCATTTTTTACCTATATTTGCAGAAATATGGACAGAAAAAATGAAAATATTACTTTAAGAGCTAATAAAATTGTAGCTTTATTTGAAGCTGGGATGAAAAAGACACATATTTGCCGAGAACAGGGTGTTACTTTCAAAACTGTGCAGAAATGGTAAAAAGAAATGAAGAAGAAGGTGATCTAAGGGATCATCCTCGAAGTGGCGGACCTCGCTGTACCACTCCCCATGAAGACAGCAAGATAATTGAAAACGCCGGAAGAAACCCTTTTACTAATGCGAGAGAAATACAAAGACAATTACAAATGAACTGTTCTGATGAAACTATTCGTAGACGACTCCACGAGGCTGGAATTCACCATACAATTCCAGCTGTAAAAGATAAATTACCAGACCAACACAAAGCAGCAGGACTGGAATTTCCAAGGAAGTATGTTCAAGAAGACGTGAATTACTGGTCTCGTGTAATTTTTACTGCCGAGAAAACATTTTCTTCGACTAATCATGGGTCACTTCACTGTTGGCGCTATAATAATAAAAAATACAATTCCGCAAACATATTTGAAGAAGCAAGAAGTGGCCATGTGACATGTAATGTATAGGGGTGGATTAATGCCTTTACCCTTGGCGAACTTACTCATATTAATGGACGATTTACATCAGATCAGTTTCTAGAGATTCTAGATGATGTATTTTTACCATCTGTTACAGCTTGTCTCTTTCCAGGACCCGAGAAATTTACTTTCGTACAAGATAGCAGTCCGATTCATACAGCTAAAAGAGTAAAACAATGGTTTTCCGAGCATGAACATGTGGAACTGTTACCATGGAATAGTAAAGGGTGCAATCTTAATCCTATTGAAAACGTTTGGGGAGCTATTGTCAGGGACTGGTTTCCACAGGACGAACGAACAAAACGAACCCTTAAAAATCATACTAACAGACCATGGGAAAATATGCGAAGAAAACATAGCATAATTGAAAACTCCATACTATCATTACCGAATAGATTAAAGGATGTCATTGAAGCTGAAGGAGGGTGGACAAGATTTTAAAGTACTTGAAAATATATATATATATATATATATATATATATATATATATATATATATATATATATATATATATATATATATATATATATATATATATATATATATATATTATATATATATATATATATATATATATATATATATTATATATATATATATATATATATATATATATATATATATATATATATATATATATATATATATATATATATATATATATATATATATATATATATATATATATATATATATATATATATATAATATATTAAATAAAAGTTCACATAACGGACATTTGCTCAATTCTAGAAGAAGACTTTTTCTAGGTAGATTATACCTAGGACTCCATGTGGGATCTAATCAGCGCCCTCAAGCACGTGAATCAGTCACGCTAACTTTTGAATATATATATATATATATATATATATATATATATATATATATATATATATATATATATATATATATATATATATATATATATATATATATATATATATATATATATATATATATGGCTCAAACGGTAGGGTGATTGACTCACGTGCTTGTCACGTGCTTGAGGGCGCAAGTTCGATTCCTCTTGGGAATCCTAGGTATATTCTACCTAGAAAGTTCCTCTCCTCGAATAGGGCAATGCCCGTGAGATATGAACCTTTATATAACAAAAATAATAATAATATATATATATATATATATATATATATATATATATATATATATATATATATATATATATATATATATATATATATATATATATGGTAGGTTCGGGTAATAAGGCCTTAGCAATAAAAATCCAATTTAAAATTCTTTGAATCGCGCAAGATCACAAACGTAGGTAGCTAACACTCAAAGATGGTTCCTCAAATGTGTCGCGACGTGATGGCTCGCGCGATGTCGCCAGTGCGGCGTCATTCATTGTTCGGAGCGGTTACGCAGCACGAATAATAAAAAAGTCGTCTGATACAAACGTAAGTATTTTTTTAAATATTTCACATAACTATGTAATTTTGCATTATAGATTTCTATCATTTCATACTTTTATGACCTTTGAAGTTTAAATTATAATATCATGGTTCGAATCCTATTATTTTTATTTTTATTTACAACACGTTGTCTGAGGATATTAAGGCCTACAAAATTTGACCGTAGGCCTTATTATCCCTTTTTTTGTATCAATATTAAAGTTTTAGTTAGTATCTTTTTTAAAATGTAAGGAGTGTTATAATAAATAATGACAACTGTTAACTACTTGTTTATTGTTTCTTTTCAGTGATAACAATCACAATGTCCCCCAAACGAGCATTGTGGTCTGAAAATGACTTGGTGTCGGCTGTTCAAGCGGTAGAAAGAGGAATACTGAGCACCTATAAAGCTGCTGAAATAAAAGCTTATGCCTACACCAGTCAAAAATACTGAAAAAACACCTATCGTTAGGAGAAAAGCCTTAAATTATAGGGGAACTCCAGTCACTAAAGACCTGTTTGACAAAAACAAGGAAGAGAAGAAAATAATAAAGACGTCGAATCTCAAAGGTAGAAGTGATACTAAGCAGAAACAAGTGAGTTGGTACTGTCATGGTTGTGAAGAGGATAAGATGGCAGATATGAGGCAATGTGCTAAATGCGGCAAGTGGTATCACGAGGAGTGCGTCAGTTTGTCCGCAGATGATACGGACACTTTTGAGTGTCCTGATGGCTGTTAATCAAAGGAATTTGTTGCTTTTTGTAAGACTTCATGCATGATTAATGCATATCTATGATTATTGATCTCAATTACCAAATATAAGATACCTATTTTGATTATCTATGTATGTTAAAGTCTTAGGCTTTATTACCAGACCATAAAATAAAAAGGCCTATAGACAGGGTTTTAAAAAATGTTTAATTTTGTTTTTGTTTACGGCAAAAGTTGCCATTTTTTGTTTATATTTTATAATAATGGTTCTATAGGTTTACTTACCATTAAAATTGGTTGATTTCGATATATAGTTTTTATTTTATTTCAAATCTCCCTTAGCTAGGCCTTATTACCAGAACCTACCATTTATTTATATATATATATATATATATATATATATATATATATATATATATATATATATATATATATATATATATATATATATATGACATGTAATGCATAGGGAGAGGATTAATGACTTTAACCTTGATATGTTCATGCTCAGCAAACCATTGTTTTACTCTTTCAGCTGTATGAATCGAACTGTTATCTTGCACGAAAATAAATTTCTCTGGTTCTGGAAAGAGACAAGTCGAAGTCAGAAAAAGTTACACGAGACCAGTAATTCACGTCTTCTTGAACATACTTCCTTGCAAATGCCAGTCTTGCTGTTTGTGTTGGTCTGTTAATTTATCTTTGTAAAAGAAAAACTAAGGTGTGTGGTGAAGCAAGATGCAATAAGTAGAGATACATTGATGAATCGATATTGGTCTGCTAAAAGAGAAAAAGATGAGTCTATAATAAATTTTTCAATGAGATTTGATCGGTTAACAGTATTGGCAGGAATAGACTTAAGACAATCACTGTTTCAGGAAATGAAAAAAATTAAAGATCTTAGATGGTTTAAGTGGAAGTTCTGCAGGAAGAGTCAAGTTTGCTTCCTTAACAGAGCCAGACTTGACAGTAGATAGATTGATAGAGATTGTGTTTTAAACAAGAAAAGAAAGTGGAAGAAGCAAGTACTAGTAAAGCCTCAGAAACAAACAGTAAAACAAAAACAGAAATTCAAGTGGACATCATGGAAAGACAAAAAGTGCACATTTTGCGAAAAAAGACATCTTGAAGAAGTGTTATAAGAAAAATAAAAGTTGTTATTTGTTGTGGAAAACAGGGACATAGAATTCAAAGATTGTAGGAAATGGATAACACAAGAGAGAAATAGAGAGCAAGGAAACCAATTAGATAGAAGAGAACAACCATCCAATAACAAGAGATTAAAATGTCCCTACTATGGAGAGGGTCACTTGATGAAAGATTGTGCAGATTTCAAGAGTATTATGAGTGGACGTTCGGGAAAAGGATAAGTCCCTTAGGCGAGCAGGGTGGCATTAAGGGAAAGAAAAGAAAAACCTTGCAATTGAAGATTTAGATCATAGGTTATATGTCACAGTTGAATTTAAAAGGAAAACAAATAAGGAGCCTTAGTAGATACTGGGAGCGCAACTTAATGTAAATTAGTTGGGATATGATACAAGGAATTAGGGAAAGAAATCTCAGATACAAATGTTAAATTAGTTGGAATTCATGGGGATGTGGAGAATGCTCAAGGTGAGGTGGTGGTGTCTTTTAGATTGGGAAATTATAGATTAACAAATGAAAAATTTATTGTAGGTATTAAAATAAAAGATAACATGATTTTAAGTATTGATTTTTTTAAAGAAACATTTCTTAGAATTAGATTTAGTCAGAAATAGGTTAGTGTGTAGAGGAAACGAAACAAATTAGTATTTGTAACCTTGAATTTAATCCAATTCCTATAAGTAATGTTAAATTAGAATTAAAAAAGAATATTATGATAAAACCTGGTTACATTCAGAAAATTGAGTTAGTCTGGCCATTCAACATTAAAAAACCATATTTGTATCGGACAGAGATTTTAGGATTAGAATTTTTTCGGAAGAATGGCCTGTTTCTATCGAATTCTGTAAATCATGGAGAAAGAGCATACATTAACGTAATAAATTTAGGTGATGAAGCATACAAACTTCCAAAAGAAAATTTACAAGTCATTGCCATAAAACTTAGTACGATGGAAAAAAATTTGATACAAATGTTAACACAAGATGAAGTGGACATCGGAACCAGAAAATAGTTTAAGCTTGGCACAGATTTAAATTAAATGAAACTGATTTAACAGATGAACAACAAGAGATAGTTAGTGAAACCTTAGAAAGTTACAAAGACATCATTAGCCGAGATGATGATGATGTAGGTTATACAAGAAAAATGGAGCATAAAATTAGATTGAGTGACTATACTTCCATTAAACAAAAAGTGAAAAGATTTAATCCCAAAGTACAAGAGTTAATGGACGAGGAATTAAAAGTTTTAGAAGATCAAGGCCTGATACGCAAAAAGAAAAGGCCAAGAAGCAGCCCCATAGTACCAATTATAAAGAAGAAAGGCAAGGTGAGAGAGTATGTATAGATTATCGTGCCCTAAACCCAAAAAATAATAAAAGATAGTTCTCCTTTGCCATTAGTTAATGATTGTATTTATAATTTGAAAGGCAGTATGTATTTTAGTTTATTAGATCTGACTAAGGGGTACAATTTACCAAGAGTCCAAGAAATACACTGCTTTTACGACGTTATCTAAGCATATGGAGTTTGTTAGATTACCGTTCGGTTTATGCAACAGCCCAGCGACTTTTCATAGGCTAGTCTATCTCATGCTGCAAGATTTTTCAAAAACACAGGTTATGGCTTACTTCGATGACATCTTGATCTTAGAAAAAAACTTTGAGGACCATTTAGTTAATGAGACAGGTTTTGGGTAAACTTCGTGAATTTAGCTTAAAAATCAAACCTGAAAAATGTAATTTGTTTAAAAGTTAAATTTTTGGGACAGGAAGTAATTGAAGGGCTATTACCACTAAAAGAAAATATTGAGGCGATTCAGAATGCTCCAGTACCCAAGACTGTTAAACAAGTTCAAAGCTTCCTGGGAAGTGTAAACTATTATAGGCATCACATTCCTGAAGCAGCAAAGTTAATGAAACTTATCGCAACTAACTACTGGAAAAAAATATTAAATGGACACAGGAATGTCAAAGTAATTTCGAACAACTAAAACAAGCTTTAGTAAACCCACCTATATTAGCTTTTCCCGATTATATGAGTGATCAATCATTAGAATTATTGCAGATGCTTCTGTAACTGGAACAGGAGCATGTTTAAAGCAGAAGCAGGAGGGAGAAATAAGAATAATAGCATTTGCCTCAAGGTGTTTTGGGTCAGCACAGAAGAATTATAGCATTTTAGAAAAAAAAATTATCAGCTTTGATATGGGGTGTGAAAGTGCTTAAGACCTTTTTGATGTAGACGGTTTGTAATTTGGTCAGACAATCAGCCATTAACTTATTTGCATAACATGGCAGGAGTGAATGCTAGAATCGCAAGAACATTGACTGGCCTCTCTGAATATGATTTTTGAAATTAGATTTTTACTCAGGAAAATTTAATCACATTAGTGATTTCTTATCAAGATGTGTTCCTGAAAATACTGAAAGTGTAGAATTGGATGAGGATATAGTGCCACACGGATTTCAAGTCAGGGAAATAAGAGGTGGTGGTAATTCTTTATTTATTGCATTTGCAATATTTCTATTTGAAGATGAAAAATAACACAAAGTAATTCGAGAAAAGGCTGTGAATGAAGTGAAAAATAATTTGAAAACATATGGTTTAGTGAAGAGCGCGCAAGTAAATCAAAATTTATCTAGAATGGCAACATCTGGTACAATGGTTAGTGCTGAGTAATAAGGCTTGTGCAAGTTGTACAATATCAGTATTGTAAATGAAGTGAAAAATAATTTGAAAACATATGGTTTAGTGAAGAGCGCGCACGTAAATCAAAATTTATCTAGAATGGCAATATCTGGTGCAATGGTCAGTACTGAAGTAATAGAGGTTTGTACAAGGGAGTACATTAGTATTACAATTTATCATAATAGAATTTATCATAATAAAGAACAATATATTTTGTATAATGAGTGATAATTTATTTACTAGAAAGTGTCGTCTTTTAAGTACACATGGGGTTCATTTTGATCTGCTACAAGAATTGTCAAACAATGTGGAAGAAAGGCAAATTGAAGTAATAAATTTAATAAATCTAAGTATGGAAATGGAAGAAGTAGATTTGAAAGAAGTTGTATTGTTTGAATTAGAGGAAGATGCTGATGAAGTAGGGATGCGGGAAGGAAATATAGAAGAGGAGATGCAGGAAGGAAATACGGAAGAGGAGTCGAATAATAACACCACAAGTTCAGATAGTGAGGAAAAAGAAATTGAAATACCCGAATTACCACAATTAAGATCCAAATTAAAGTATGTGGAGGATGAAGAAAACCTAGAGAAAGAGATTAGGAACAGAAAGAAAAAGGAATATTTATTGAAACATTTAAAACTGATTATACATGAAAAGCAAACGGAAGAACGAATAAATTAAATGAAGAAAATACATTATTTAAAACCATATATACTATTTATTAAACAAATTTATGAACAAGAAGAAGTCGTACAAATAAAATATCAAGATAAAGAACTTCCATTAATAGAATAAGATGTGAAAATTGATTGATTGATTATCACGAAACAAAATTT
This sequence comes from Armadillidium nasatum, assembly GCA_009176605.1. Taxonomy (NCBI): domain Eukaryota; kingdom Metazoa; phylum Arthropoda; class Malacostraca; order Isopoda; family Armadillidiidae; genus Armadillidium; species Armadillidium nasatum. The sequence goes on along the minus strand of SEYY01009580.1, from coordinate 8,164 downwards.
TAAATAAAATTAATGAGATAGCGTGGAATCCAAACAATAGAAGGTTATGTGAACAGATTACTAGAATTTGTGTGAAATGTCAACAAAGCTCCCCCCTCTCAGACAGAAGAAACCACCTATGTGGAAGGTACAAGCGAAAAAACCACTTGATATTCGTGGCTATTGACTTAATGGAATTACCAGAGACTAAACAAGAAAAGTAAATGTTCGTTGGAGTAGATGTTTATTCGAAATGGGTATCAGCTGTGGCGATACCTAATAAAACAGCTAACACAGTTTTGAGAGCATTTGGAGGAATGATAGGAACCTTTTTGAAAGACCCGTTAGAAATTCAGTCAGATAATAGCGAGTTTACAAACAAAATTCTTAAAGAATTTTTATAACAAAGGAATTAGGCACAAACAAACTGTTGCTAATATTCCGCAAACCAATGGTATAGTGGAGCAAGTGAATCAAACATTATAAATATGTTTCGAATGATTGATAACATCGAAGAATAGGATGATCATTTGGGAGATATAGTGGCAATGTACAATCACACATATCAGAGATCTCGGACAAACCCCAGCAGGACTATTTTTAAATAATGCAAATAAAAAAACCAGTGATGGAGCCAGTATGGAATAAGGGTCATTCTGAATATCTGCCTTTAAAGTCGATGAATTGGTACTGAAAAAGAGGATATTTAAGGGGCACCATATCATGAATAAATTGTCGGAAAAATATTAAGACCCATATCGAATCATTCGAGTATATGAAAATAAAATCATGTATGACATACAACACAATTATAGAGAAACAATATTATATCGGATCCAACATAGACACTTAAAAAAGTGGTATGAAACCCCAATTGATTTAAAGGAATTGAATGAAGAGATGAAATCTGAAAGCAGTGAGTTAAATGAATCTAGTGATGAATTTGAAGGATTTAGCAAGGAAGACAAAAATATTTTTCATGTTAATTGGAAAAAATTTGAGAACTTAAATATTCAGATGACTAAATATTCTAAACTAAAGAAGATAAAAATAAAATAAATTGGGAAATGGAAAGTAGTGATGTAAGTTCAGAACACTCAAAATATTTTGAAACTTATAATTTTGAATCATGGATACAAGAGGAATTAAATTTATCAAAAGGAAGTAATAATACACCAATTATAAGTAATATGTCTTCAAATTTAAGTTTTTCCGGTTTTTTTATGATTTCTGATAATATTGGTGATACTTGTTAATTATATTAATATTTTTTTCAAGTACAATGTGGGGTGAAAAAAAAGTAATCGTTGTGGGAGATGGTAGAGCACAAAGTTTGGTAAATAATGTGGAAGGAGTGCAACCAAAGAACTTGGAACAATATGCGGGAAATGGATTGAAATTGAAGGAAAGCCTCAATCATGTTGAAAAGGTATTATTAATGGACAATGTAAAAGAAGAAGGTACTTTGATTGATGTTCTTGTTTTACTGGGATTGCATTGTGATTTAACTAAACTTATAGAGTGGAAATCAACTGGATGTAGAATAATGGTCCCCAATAACGAAATAGATGTAGAGAATGTTGTCCTTACGTTGGGAAGAAAGTTAGGTGAATGGAAGAAAAACTTTCAGTATTGTCTAGCAGTAATTACAATGCCTTATATACCACATTTTGATCGATATAATACCAAAAAGTTGAGAAAAGTTGAGTCCTGTTTAATTAAATGAAATATATTCGTACAGGTTGAGTTGTCGTTTTGTGAATGAAATGCGGGACTCGTTACATCAATTCTTCACATGTTGGGATAAGTATATGTCTACTAGACCATTAGCTTTGGCTAGAATGGAGTATTTAGGAATAAATAGACGAAACCCTCAAGGACTAACTAATATACAATTATATCGAGGACATACCACAGATGCACTGCATTTCTCAGGAACTACTGATATTTCTGGAAATTGGTTTACATACATGAGCAGAGGTTGAATAAAATGGCAGGAAAAGATTATGGTTGGTTGCAAGAAGGCCAGAGAACTATGGTCAGGATAAATTTAAGCCCCAATTCAAGAAATACAAGAAAAAAAATCAAGAGAGTCATCAACAGAGAATTCAACAAGAAAGGACAAGATGCAGAGAAACGGTGACAGAAATATTGAATGGAAGAGTAGAAAATATCAACAGGAGAGAAATTCGAACAAAATATCAAAAAATTACGAAAAGGGTCAATAAGAGACATTAAACAGAAAAATCTGGACCCATACACCCCTAATACTTTGCAATACGACATAGGACAGAAAGTAAATCATTTATAGTAAGTATACTTGAGGAAAGGGGTGTAGTAGGTCCCCCAAGGATAAAAGAATATCATTAAATTTTTTTTTTTTTTTTTTTTTTTTGAAGGGTTTATAATGATTTTTCAAACAGAATTTAAAGAACCATTAAAAGTTGTTGTAAAAAGTTTAGTTAAGCATATATCTATTATTGAATTAAAATATAAAGTAAAAGATATACTAAAAGTAAATTAAGAAACTGTATCTAACTTAACAATAGTATAAAGTTTGCATTACATAAGAAATAAATTATAAAGCTTGTATAAGAAATATAAGTTAATTTGTTGAATAAAATTAAAGTATAAAATCTAGATTAATTATAATAAAATATAGAAAAATATTTTATATATAAGCAGGCCTAGATAAGATCATTCAAGATTGCGGATGTTTAAAATATATAAAATTTTGTTTACAGTTTGAAAAGCCAGAAGAAAAAGAAGAAAAAAACACAATTAAACAACATTTGAAAGAAAATCCTGAGCTCTGATTGGTTGTTGAACTCGCGGAAGAATATGACCGGGAAATCAGAATGTTCAACAACAGATTCTAAAACGGGAGACGCCATTGTTGTTTATGAATTCATAGAAATTACTTTTGTGAAAAATTAAGAATTTTTGAAAAACTTAAAACTTTGAATAATTAAAAAGTATTATAAGTTCAGGTGATTTATTAAAGACATTATAAAGACATATATATTATATGGTATTTTTATTAGCAGTGAGTCTTTAGACTTAGGCATAGTTAGATTATTAGCAAATAGTCATTACTTATATTTTGAAGAGTCATAACATTTTTTATTGTTGAAAGGAAGTTCCTAGACTTCTCTTTTATTTATTGAAGGATAGTCCCTAGACTTCTTTTATTTATTGAAGGGAAGTCATTAGACTTCTATATTTATCATTTAAGTTAAAAGAATTTAGTATTTAATTCCAAAACTTTAAATTTGTTTAGGAATTAAGTTTAAGGATTATAAATTAAGATTTTTGAAGATTCTATTTGTGACATTTAATTAGTTTACTTATTTAACTCTAATTAGATATTAGCCTTTACAGTTAATGCAACTTAGTATTTAATTTAAAACTTTAATATTGTTTAAGAATTGAGTTAGTGATTATAAGTTAAGATTTTTGAAGATTCTATTTGTGAAATTTAATTAGTTTACTTATTTCACCCTAATTAGATTATTAGCCTTTACAGTTAATACAATTTTTAAAACTTTAAATTTGTTTAAGAAATAAGTTCAATGATTATAAGTTGAGGATTATTTGAAGATTATATTTGACACTTAATAGGTTTATTTATTTAACCCTAATTAGATATCAGCCTTTAAAGTTAATACTTTTATATTAAGAACTTAATAACTTTGAGTAAACTTAAATTGAGTTAAACCTTATAATTGATGTAAAAGATTTGGATTTAATATTTTGAATTTGAAATTTTTAGTGGGAAAGAATTTAATAAATTTGTTTATTTATTTGAATTTTGAATTTTGTTTATTAAATTTTACTTATTATCTAGACTTGGGTATGTACTTTTGAGATAGAGATTTAAGTAGTTACTTAAATCTCGATCTTAAAAGTTAAAAATCTGAGATTTATGTAGATATCTTTCCAAATTCAATTGGTACCTTGTTTATTTATGTACACGATTATAAACAGATTAATAGTAAGATAGTTTTGTTCCTTATATTGATTTTCCTCTCCGATACATCTATAAATTTTACTTTACTTGGTATAAGTTGTTTATTTAATAATTATTTAACGTTCAGGTCAGATAATTATTTAATCAGAAGTAAATAAAACAGAATCAATACAAAATTCTACTAAAAGAATATTAAAATCTAAACATGCATAATTTATTTAAATCACATTAAACAAAGCATAAATTGGAGATTAAATAAAATAAGACAGATAGAAGGTTTAAACAATTAAAAGGAGAGGTTCCATTTATTTTATTTATTAATACAGGGTAGTAAATGAAAGTAAAGCATTTTAAATATACATTCTACTAACAAATAATTTGATTGTTCAAGAGGTGATCAGAGTGGAGAGCACTTGGAAGTTGTTCTTGAATAAGAAGAGAGAGAACATTTACATATATATATATATATATATATATATATATATATATATATATATATATATATATATATATATATATATATATATTTTGTTAAGCTTAAGAAGAAGAGGAAGAGAAAGAAAATTACTATTCAGGGGATCTTAAGGAGAGACATGGCTTGGAAGGAATTTTTAGAAGGAGAGGAAGTTTATTATTTCAGTTACGTGTATTATATGTCTATATCTTTTGTTTCAGATTAACAGGTTAAATAAAAAGATGTTGGTTTAAAAGAAAAGGGTCATAGTTTTCTCCCTTTGAGTTTAAGTTTAAGTTTAATTTTAATAAAGAAAGACTATATTTTATTAATAATAGAATTATAAGTTATAGAGTATAATACTCTAAAGGAAGAAGGATAATTTTTGTTTTTCGAGGAATTTACTAATTCCAGGCATAGTGGATAGCAGGGGTGGCCTTTTTCTCATTGTAGTTTCTGGGGTTCTATATTTCTGGGCGTCCAGTGTTATAGTTGTCCTGGGGGCTTTGATGGGAGTTAGGGTAGACTCTGTTGTCTGGTGTTTCGATTAGTCTTAAAGCAACAACATAAGGCGTGCATAAAGAACAAGGTAAGATAAGTGAAACTCAGTATCATTCTAATCTATATATATATATATATATATATATATATATATATATATATATATATATATATATATATATATATATATATATATGAAACACAATCATCTGAAACAGAAGGATTATCGTATTTGTATTAGAAACACAACGCAATATTTGTTACGATCATACTTAATGGAAGATTATGTTGTAATAGACTGGGAGAGAAGAGAATACAGAAAACAACAGTATTTTAGTACTGTAGTATAAGGATACGACACTAGTCACACTTCTTGTAAATCTTGAATCTCCTAATTTCAATGTTTTATGGCTTAAAATGTCTTCCTACTAGTACAATTATCTTGTGTTTCTGCTACTGCTCCCATAATGGAACAGATTTTCCAGTTTTTTTTCAATATCTTACTACTACTCACGAGACTGTCACTTCTTCTCATCCAAATGCTGAAGTCCTCTATTTAGGGGATTTCAACGTACACCACACTGAGTGGTTAGGTTCCTCTCATACTGATACAGGTGGGAGGGAGGCCAAATCATTCAGCATTCTTAACGATCTAGAGCAGTTGATTAGGGAACCTACACACATTCCAGATCGTCCAAACCAATTCTTGAATACACTTGATTTATGCTTCATCACTACTCCTTCTAGATATAAATACACCATTTTCCCTCCTATTGGTAACTCTGACCATAATCTTATAGCTCTTAATTATAATGCTTTCTCTCCAACAGCTCCACCATGCCCTAAACGTATTTTCTGGCACTTTAATCGGGCTAATTGGGGGGCAATGCGCCGCTTCTTTGCTAACTATCATTGGAGTGAATCTTGCTTTATCTCGGGGGACGCTTCTGTCTCTGCTGAAAAGGTAGGGGCCGTAATCCTTGACGGGATGGGCAGATTCATTCCATCTTCAACTAAATCTTTTTCTCTCCATTTCGGGAAAGAGATAATGCTTATCGTGAATGGAAAAACTCTCCTTCTCCTATCACTCTCGCTGCTAATTTTCATTCAGCTCGGAATCGTTGCAGGGATGTTCTTCGACGGACTAAGCGTACTTTCATAAAATGGAAGTGCGCTGACCTCCATGGCTCTCCTACTGATAAAAATTTCTGGCCTCTTGTCAAAAATATCTAACAACTTCTGTAAATCTGGCTTTCCTCCTCTTATTCGCTCTGATGATTCTGTAGCTAATACTCCCTCTGAAAAGGCTAATCTCTTCGGCTTCCTTTATTCACCTAATTCCACCCTGCTCGATTCTGGCATCCCTCCTCCTACTCCTTCTCCTCTCAGGTGTCCCATTTCTCTACCTGTAATTACTCATGATCAGGGTGCATGGGATCCTGAAATCTATGAATGTCAGGAAGCCAGTGGCTCGGATCGCATTCCCCCTCGTGTTCTGAGGGAGTGTGCTTCCGAGTTAGTGCCTGTCCTCATTCAGCTCTACTCTCTATGCCTTAATACTAATACTTTTCCTCAATGCTGGAAGCGTAGAAGTGGAAAGTGGAAGGACTTGATGAGCCGGGTAATTCATCATCCCTCTTCCGCTAGTAGATTGTAGAAATTTATATATATATATTTTTTTTTTTCATTTTTTCACAATATTGATTTTTCGTTTTTTTTTTTTTTTTTTTTTTTTTTTTTTTTTTTTTTTTTTTTTTTTTTTACAGAATATTGAATTAAGAGTTTTTCATGAGTATATTTTTTTATTTCAAAATTGTTTCTATGTTCATAACATTTATATGTTATATCGATAATTAAATTGATAACAATTTATGTTACCATTGAATTACTGTATGTTGAAAATTAAAAACTTGAAGATATAGGACTTCAAAAATTGTGACTGAATTTGGTAAGAATATATAAAAGTAAAGTATGTGCCTTAGTCTTAGTAAACTAAGTGAATAAAATTGACAAAATATAATTAATGTAAAGTGTTGATAAATAATTAAGTTTATTTTTAATAGTGACCAGCCAACTGGTGTGAAAAGCAAAACATCCATAAACTAAAAGAAAAACCCTTAAGTGTTCTATTTATAACATTAAGGTAATTTATAAGAAAAAAATTATGGAATAAATAATGTGATACATTAATATTGTATGTAAGTTATTATAGAATATAATATGATATATGCTTAATGAAATTTATTGTTATGTTTCAGGGTTTTTTTTCTGGGCTTTTCTTATTTGGGATTGATTTCTGTTTTTGGAATTTCATTTTGTGATTTATTTACTGAATTTCATTCATGGGATTGTTATAATTTAAGAATTCTTATTGAAGTTTTCCTGGAGTTTCGCTTAAGAGTGGAACCGGATACTGACTGGATTCAAACATACTTAGAAAGCGCAGTTAAGCTAAACCATCATCATTGTAGTTAGTATCGCAGTTTTTCTTCTAAATACTAACCACTTCCTCTACTCTTTTCATTCTCAGTCCTTGTGGTTCAAGGTTAGGAATTATTAGTGTGCGCAGTCGGGTCCAGTATTACTTGGAGATTGGAGGTCTTGTTGGCCCCTGTTGAAAATTCTAGAAAGCTAAAGAAAAATAGATTTAATAATATAATACTATTTAGGGCTTATTTATTTGATTTTTATTGTACATTACAATTTTAGCGTTTAAACACTTATTATTTTTGTTAAGTTGTAAAATTTGAATAAAATTAATCTTAAAACTTTAATAAAGAAGTTAATGTATTGAAGTTTGAATTAGTTTATCTGTGTTTGAAGACTTGAGTGTGATCTTGATCTGATAGTGAGTGGAATGGTTGAAGTTGATTAGAATATACGAATCCTCGCAGATAGACAGCCTTCTTCATTATCCTCTTTGTGTTCGACGTCCATTACAGTCCTGGAATACCGTTAACTAGGGGTAAGTCACACTTCCTATTCCCTTGTATATTGTGGGATGTATAGTAGGTAGGGCAAATCGGTTCGGGGTTAAGAGCCAAATTACAAGGAACATATTAAATGTAAACATATCTTTTAGACTTTTCAATCCTACATGCTTGCTTGGCGGGCAGCACTCTCCCCAACAGCGTGCATTTGTTCAGCCGATCCCGAAAAAAGGTAGTCGCTCTGACCCTTCTAACTATCGACCTATAGCTCTCACCTGTATTCCATCTAAAAAAATTTAAACTCTCCTCAACTCTTATTTACTAGATCAT